>OX596208.1:4963059-5117019 GCA_951394215.1 Glyphodes perspectalis | reverse complement strand
CCCTCGCCTCGCCCGTTAATTAAGCACCGCTGGACCAAACTTAGCTTCATAACCTTGCTTGCTGCCATACACATTGGTTGTACCAACAAATACGACAGCTTACTGTCAGGAAAGAAGAAATGTATCTCCCTTAGCGCCTCAGCGTGGTTCTCGCTGCCGTGCACAGCGTTGAAGTAGTCTCCGTAAGCGGTGCGCCGCCCGTAGCACGCGCGCAGGCTGTCCGGCCAGTACGCTTGGGCCTCCGCCACTCTGCAACGTACAGTACCTAATATCGACATGACTACAACAATCTACACTATCACTTCGAAGAGAAAATTTATTGTGTGTGTGTGGCGCGCCGTGATAGTATTGTAATGACATACATAATCTTCCGAAGCATAGAATTTGATGACTATTTTAAACATTGTCAAGGTGTCTACCACTTTGGCAGTGTCGACGCTAATCCTTTCGGCGTTGATATCATCATCTTCCTAGCGTTATGTCCCGTGCTAAGACGGGGTCCGCTTAGACCATGATCCAGGATTTAGTGAGTCTGGTAATTACATTAAAGCGACTGCCGATCTGACCTTTGTAACCATAAGATAGGGGAACCAGACAATTTTTGGATCATGGTTACAAATCCAAAGTTGTTTGAATTTGCAGGTTTCATCACGATGTTTTCCCTCACCGTAGAGCTAGTGGTATAACGTACATAGATTTGAAAAATCCAGAGGTACGTGCCCGGGTTTGAACCCGCACTCCTCGGTTAAGAAGTGCATGTTCTTACCATTGAGCTACCACCGCTTCGCTTCGCTTCGGCGTTGATAATTATCAATATATTTTTTTCATTGTCTGGTCAAAAAGGGCTTACAAGTTACAGCTAGCACAGATACATAGACAATGTTGTTAATTTTTCTGTTCTTCTACTATACTACTATCCTACCCAAGTAACACACAAGCATGATAACAGTACTAATGCGACTCATAACACAGTTAATAGTTACGTAACATTTGTGTTACAGTTAAGGAAATAGCTAAATTCTGACTAACGTTGTATTACGGCTATTATAATTTTTTAAGCTTAGTAAAATTTGTATAATTTCGGCTTCTTTCTTAAGGCTTAGTAATAACTTTTATTCTCAATATTACACAAACGTTTCTAAGCTTACAAAGTTTCACATAGCTTTAATTTGCATAACAGTAAGCTAAAAGATAACAAGCTGAATAAACGTAATGTACAATACTATTATACAAACATTATTAAGCTTATTGCTGTTAAAAATGCTATATTCTGTATAAAGTACCCTCAGCAACTAGATGCTGAATAATAGTGTTAAAATTCGGTTTTAAAATGCTTGTATCTGAATAACAGCTTTAATATTATTTTGAAATCTTATAAGGTTCTTTATTTTGCGAATTATTCAGCTGCTGATAAAAAGTATTTTCTGGGTTCTACTTAAGCTTATATTGGTATAAAAGAAATGTAGACATAGTTTATAACTCTATTACACATACTTCTATTCTTATACCGAAACTAGCAGTTTTAAAGTTAGTTAAACAGTATTTACACAGAAGAATGCTGAATATTGCTTTATTTGTAGATATTTATTAAACGTTAGTTGTTGTAAGTTGGGCGTAGGCAGCATAGTGTTTAGTAAACTAGCTGTGGAAGAAAGCGGTCAAGCTAACCTTAACAGTCAAGTGCGATCGTACATAGAAGAGTGTTCCGTACCCGCAATTTCATATACAGACTGTGTGGGTGACGATGATTACACATCTAGTGGAGATGAATCAGATGAGAATATTAACGAATTCAAAAATACGCGCGGTCCGAATCATTTTATTCTAGCGTTTTGTATTTGTAGTACATTCAATGCGGTAGTATAAATCTACCTTTTGTTGTGTCCGAGGTTTTGAATTTGTCTATACTCAAATTATGTGTCATTATGATATTATTAATATGTATCTTTAAATAAAAAAACTATTGTATACCTATCTATATTGTAATCTGAATGTCGAAAACGGCTCCAAGAATTTTCATAAAATTTAGTATGTAGGGGGTTTCGGGGGCAATTAATCTATCTAGCTAGGTTTAATTTTGTTTTAGGTTTCCGTTTATCTATACTTATAATAAATCTGTAGAGAGGTCAATTCTGTACATGAAATATATTTTCAAAATAACTATCAGGGGGTGATTAGTGATCGATACTGATGCCAAAAATGCAATCAGTAAAATTTTTGTCTGTCTGTCTGTCTGTATGTCTGTATGTTCTTTTTAGAAACAAAGACTACTCGACGAATTTTAACGAAACTTGGTACAATTATTCTTCATACTCCTGGGCAGATAGTATACTTTTCATCACGCTACAATCAATAGGAGCAGAGTAGTGACGGGAAATGTTGGGAAAACGGGAGAAGTTACTCCATTTTTAAGCTTCCGTCGCGTGTGCAGCCTTGATGGTTAAAGTTACATAGAAATCATGTATGACGGAAATAGTCTATATAATATTAACCATAAACGCGGGTGACACCGCTGGCACAGCTAGTGTAGGTATAATATCCGTTTGTTTTCAGACAATGAAAAACTGCTACATTATGATTAGAATAGATGGGGAACCAAAAGAGACCTCGTTTCTTTTCCCTTTTTAGCATTTTAATAAGGTATGCAGTACATACGAGTAGTTAACTCAAACTAGACATAGGTACGTAAGTTGAAAAAAAAAAAAACATGATTACCACAGCTTTTTTTCTAAATAAAACAAAATAAAAAAAATATTTTACATCCTTTTTACGTTAGATTGGTATACCTAAATAGCTTTAATTCATTTGCTTAATTATTTTTTATTTATTTAAGTGAAATGATTGCATTATATAATAGTTAAATAATAAAGTTCGATCGATCACCTAATCATTTTTCCACGAAATTCTAGTTTTTGATTGTTCTGTTTTGAACCCTAATAAGCTGTTTAATAAAACATGTGAACAAATACTCAACTGTTATTCAGAAATTATTCCGCCATACCGCGCTTTGCCAAATAAAGGCTTAATATGTGACGAGTCAAAACTATTATTCAGCAGCAGCTCGGTAAAACAGCTCCGTGAGCAGCTAATAATCAGATTTATAGGAATCGCCATTATAACCTCAAAAATAAATGTTTTTGGAATTGTTTTTGCTATCAAATGCTGTGTTTTATTAATTCAGATACAAATTCGAGTATTATACATAAACTAATTATTACTTTTAAAACACTAAAATAAGGAATTACGCTAAAAGTTTTTTTTTGCCTTATTTCTGTCTTGTACATTAACTTATTTCTATCATTAAACTTCGATATTGAAGCGGCGCGTAAAACCAATAGTTACAGGACATACGTTATTGACGACAAAATTACTTGCGCAATATTATTTCACTTGTATAATAGCTAAAACTCGTATTTTTAAAAATTACTTAACAATTCCAAGTATTCATTCCGTCCACATTAATATCTTAATAAATATTAATGATGTCAACAATTTCTTGAAGGAAACACACATTTTGTTTGAAATAGTGTGGTACAAATGTGCTTATAGCTGAGTAGTTTTTGAATATCACCGCCACAAATATTTATCTGAATAAACATGATAAAACATATGTGTATAAGTAACGACTGCCGTTTTTCAGACGTTATTAAGCTATGTGGACAATTACATTGCTACTACTCAGATTTTATATTGCTATTATTCAAATTAAAGCATTTAAAAGTGTGCCCAATTTGCTTGAATAAGAGCTGAGTACACGTTTACTCAGACATTAATCAACAGCTTTTTAAGCTTATCGCTCCCGGGTTTGCTGTTACTAAGACCTTATACTGCTATCTGTGTTACTTGGGTACTTACATGAGTGGTAGTAGGTACCTATAGGTACGTTGTCGACTTTGGTCACTTAGCTCCACAGCGCTTTTGGTACATAACCTACTGCTAATACTGTTACCTACAACATTATTTACCAACCAAGCTATGATTACAATATTACAAAATAACAAATACTAATAGCACACCTGGCGGGTCCCATGAGCGTGCGCCACTTCTGCACGCAGTTCTTGGTGGCGAGCACGAGCGCGACGATGGGCCCGCTGGACATGTGCGCCACCAGGTGCGGGAAGTGGTGCCGCCCGTAGTGGCCCTTGTACAGCTCCGCCGCCTGCTCCGGCGTCAGCCGCACCTGCCGTTTCTGGGGACGGCCGTGAATATTAATCTATTTATCAGTCGGGAATCACGAAAATTTTGCCTTTATAAAGTAAATAAGCGCGCAGCATACGTCGTGTCGTGTTAGGAATTCAGATAAGTAGAATAAACAATATTAGGCCACGCTCCAAAACCCAGAACTGAAATATTGGAGTTGCAACCGGAAAGCTAAGAGATCCTGGGCGTGCCAGAGAGTGTTCCGGACAGATTGACAAAAATTTACACTAAATGACGTCAGGCGCATTTGCCGCTTCTGGGGGGTAGCCGTGAACGTTAAACTCGCTTATGACAGATACAAGTCGAGCGTCCCGCAAATTAAGGCTTCATTAAGTTTTAGGAAGAAAATGGGGGGACAACAATAACCTTGTGGGACGTAAAATATAGTATATTTTTTTATAAATAAGTCGATTTGTTTGGTATCTAAAGCAGGCACGGGTCAGTGCTTGACCCAGCACGAGAGACCTTCAAGATCCTCCTCTTATATATTTTTTAAATAAACCTCCACAAGATCTTTTAAAAGGTTTGGTCAAAAACAAAATATACTTAACTAGCTAACTATGAAATGTTCCATATTTATTTATTATTATATCTCACCTAATAAACTACAACAGTACCAATATAAAAAAACCTAATCGCCTAAACTATTAAAATGTAATACGCTAGAACTTTTTCGTAAAGTGCAGAACAATGGATTTAGTCCGTCAGTTAGATTATACAAACATACTACACATATTTTCACTTTACTAAATTAACAAAAAATCACAAAGATTAAGAGCATCAAAGTTTTGGAGGGGGGCTTGCGACGTCACTATTTAGTAAAAAAATACGAAAGCGTCACGTCACGCGCAACTTGAATGCATTGTATCTTCGCCAATGTTTATTTGAAAAATAAATATAAAAATACGTGTTCAATATTTTTTTATAATCTAACTGACGGACAAAACAGATTTTTTGTTATCTTGCCTATTCTACTTATTTATTTACTTACAGTACCTACAGACACATTTGGCTGTCGCGCGTAGTACGCCCTGTACTACTGAAGTCGATGCGAATGCTTAATTAGTTTTTTTATGGTTTCTATAGATAACAGCGCGGACGTCGAGAGCAGGGGCGCTGCGCCCGGCGGTATATTGGCTAGGGGTGCTACTATGAAAACAAAATTTACTATCTATGATATATCCCGTTCAATTCAGTATATTGAATAATACGGGTTAAGATTCTTAATTGAACATAAATAACGTTACTAATTTTATTTAAAATTTTTACATGCTATTACGACAAACATATCATGCATACCATCCTGCCTACAATCCCTAAGGGGTGGGATGAATACCGAAAAACTTTAAGGCAAAAATAAAATTTGATTGGGGACCTAAATAGAAATTGTGAAAAAACCTTTTGTGTGATTGAATACCAACTTTAACGTTGTCCAAAATCAACACGAATTAAGTAATTTAAAAAATGTGTTTACGGACATTAAAAATGTATATAAAATGTATAAAATCCATTAGGTATAGGACTCAATTAGGGATATGACAAAGTAAAGTTTTTACCACTAAAATAATAAGACAGCGCATAATGTGATAATTTAGTTAATTGATTTTAGTCTAAAATTAAGTTACTTGATAATCTATCATACCCTAATTTTCATTAATATCTAATTTCTATTAATTTTTTAATTAACTTTAAAAATTAAATATACAAAAAATAAAACGAATCTAAACAACCGCGCCAACCCTACATCGAGAAGGGTCGCATGTGACGCGGAATAACGAAACCCCCGCCCTCGTGCGCTATCACTTTGCATACACCTTGCGCCTGCAACCCTTCGCCGGACAGCGCCCCGCGCGTCGCGAGACCTCGCAAAAATCGCCACATCGATTTTACAATCTGATATACAATCTGACTGTCAGATTGTATAATCGTACATACACATATAGCAAACTCAAGAATCGCTACATCAATTTTACAATCTGACGCCGCTTCGTTTAAGGTATAACATACATCTGAAACTCAAAAATCGCTTGCTACATACGACAAATTTACTATCTAAGTGGCTGCTTCGTTTATGGTCTAACATCGCAAACTAAAAAATCGCTACATCAATTTTAAACTCTTCTACTACTATACTCTTAACTCAATGAACACAACACAATTATTACGCAACTTTGTATCTGTCTTCATGTAGGTAGGTACCTGTTTTGGTGTCACAGTGATCTGGATAAGACCTAGATAAAAACTAAGACGATAGAAGAAAGAGAGAATATATTTTTAATTATAGTGGTGACCTAGAATCCAAAAGCAATAAATAAAATTCTAGTCTAAACATAGTAATCCTAGGTACGTACATTATTTAATTACGTATCTGCAGCCCATCCCGCAAAATCCTGTCGAGAACCTAAACCTTCCAGAATTAAATGATTTTCTCATTTTTCTGCGCGACACCTTAATTATTTTACTAAGTTTACTCCTTATGACGCTATAAACTTAGCTAATAGTCGAAAAAAAAAACATAATATAAAAAAAAATCGTATTGTTACTTGCATATCTACATGTACCTAAGTCTAAAAAAATACAGGTAATAACTATTTGAAAAATTACGGTTAAAAAGATATTTCCATCCGTTACTTATTACCCATAGGCCAAGCTCTGCTATATGCTATCTAATAAATTTTTCAAATAAACAAAAGCCCATCGCTTGCAATGCCCATTGCGCATTCAAAATGCATAATGAGCGTGGTCCGGCGCGGCCGGCTCACATCCGTCGCATTTGCATGTGCAACCCTTTGGCGGACGCCGCCGGACCACCCCCACCCTTCTACGCGTGTGTCGCATTCGCTGCTCCTGCCATCACTCAAAATCTTCTATGTTAAGGGCGGCTTCAGACTAACTGATAAAAACTGACGTTTTTATCTGCGCGAATAAGTTTGTTAATGGCACTACTTTATTAATGGCACACGCGCGCTACATTAAACCGAACGCGCGTCTACGCGGTCATTCCGGAGTGTTCGCTCGAAACATGAAATGAGGACATCTTCTCACTCGCGCTTATACAAGCTTTTATGCGATGCGCGTCAACTCTCGGAGATAGCAATATCAAGCATGTACATGCGCTTTTAAAATGAGCTTATACGCGCGTACAAAACGCTAGTCTGAAACAGCCCTAACGTAAGTAATTCACTTGCTGTTTTTTTTTTACTTAGCCACCAACAAGAATGGATGGCTACTTTATTAAAGAACTGACTGCCTCGTTGGTCTAGTGGTAGCATGCGCCGCCTAAGGACCTAGTTGTCCCGGGTTCAAATCCCGGGTCGGGCCAAAATATGTGGCTGAGTATTTCAATATTGAAATTACTCAGTAACAGCTACGAAGTCAGGAAGTTGGCGGTTTAATCACCCCTGTGCCTCGGTTAAACCGTTGGTCCTGCGTCTGACCTCTCTCCAGTCGTCTAATTGCCGTCTTACTATGAGAGTGAAGACGCACACACTTGTGCACTTTAATATCTCTAGCGCAGATAGCTAATCCTCGTTGAGATTGGCTGCCGTGACCGATATCGGTTAGGTTAATTTCAAGGTAACTTGTACTACACACGGTTTTTTCTTTTTTAAATCAAGCCCATGGTTTCAGTTTTCTAAAGAAAACTTAAACACATGACATTTTGTTAGTTAGCAAAAATGACATAGTTGCAATTGTGTAAATATTTTAATAGCAAAACAAAAAACAAAAATAATTCAGATTCCTCTTTATGAAATTTTCTTAACATATCCAAACCCGGTCGAAGTAGGTATAGCTGGGAAAATTGCTCATAATACATTTAACTATCCTTGCATTCAAAATTTAACTGCATAAAAGATGTGTTGCACCGAATTTCCATGTCCATAGGAATCTCTAGTGTTTCAAATGATAGGGGAAAACGTCCCGGACGATATTCGGAGGGTTCGTTTTGTGCGTAGGGTTGCCGCCGCCGTCCTGAGACAAAACGCAGAATCCTGATTTATATTAAAAACGTGGAAGTCAGTTTATTTGTTTCTCTATCAATATACCAACTTGATTTAACAACATTGTGCATTAAAGCGTTTATAATGAGTAAGGCCTACTATAAGATTGAATGAAGACTTCTTGAATGACAAGCATTTAATTTGAACTTCATAATGAAGTGTTCATCTGCACTGTTGTTACCTAGTAAGTGTAGATTATTAATTACAAAATTGTGAATTTTGGCATTTAAAAGAGTAACTATCAAGTTTCTTGCAGGTTTCTTCTCGATAGAGACTACCTTCCGAACCGGTGGTAATATTTTATTTTCCGTAGGTACATAAGTATTGACTATTTATAAGTGCTTTTTTTAAGCCAATATAAACAAAGATATTTTGAATTTGAACATCCTTTTCGCTCTGTTATAGTATTGTTCCGGAAAAACAATGGAGGGGACAACACGGTTATGATTGATAGGTATTATTAATCAAAGAGTTATAAAATTCCTGCATAATGAAATTCAATGACACGATGCAAAAAAATCAGTAAACGTGAAAGCGCAACACAAAATCGCACTTTGCGTTTATAATATTAGTCAGGACTCGCACGATGTCAGTATCTTGCTATATTAACATCCAAGCTACTATCTAAAAAGTGTTCCATTTCTTTTTTTTGTCATGGAGAAATCGCTCCAAATTACTGGCCACCACAACACGAACAGAGAAAGAATTGCATAAATCAAACCTCCAACGAAGCCCGCGTTAACGTTATGTTCTAATGATATGTCTTTTGACTTTTTGACCAAACGGAAGTTGGTCACCTGGCGTCCAAGCATCACTGCATTTTGAGCCAAGGAATCAATATATTAGTCAGTAACTAACGGGACAAAAAAGGTTTGTCTCAAATCGATTTTTCTACACAATAAAAATAATCCAAACAGCCCCTATGTCCTGCGGGAACCCTACCCTCACTCGTATGCAAAACTGTTGTTGACGTTGTTGAGACGGACGAGTATCGAGCGTGACGCGCGCCGGCGAGGGTGCGGGAGCGCCTGACTCATCAGGACTCGGCCGACGTCTATGTTCTACATTAACGTCTATTTTATTGCCAAATTGAATAAAGTTTAACATTTACTGCCCATTGGCTATTAAATGAGTAATAGTCTCCATCTATAGGAGTAAACTATGTATATGAGCCGTTTGACTAACTGATGTTTCGCCTAAAAAAATCCCTTTTTCTGGTTAGTTTCGGGATCAAAATCGAACAATCAGTCACGAATAACAAACACATATAGTGTAATCTCAGAAAGTATAAAGATAATATTTAACATCACATTCATACATATTGCAGACACATGAATAATTACTACCGTTCATTAACAAAACTTACTGCAAGAATCTGGAATCCATTGTTTAGAATATGATTCTCTATAGCCTCCGCATCTTCGTAAGCTTCAGGCTTTATCACGGCCAAGGTCCGCTCGGAGTAAGCGTGGTATTCAGCACCCGAATCAGTAGATGCCACCGACATTATCACAAAGAAAGTCCACTAAATTATTAATATTGTCTGTTATGTACAGATATAATTTTAATAAAATCGAGAGAGACAATGAAAATATTCGAAAGAACACTCAAGATGTTAATATAAGCACAAAAATAATATTTTACTTCGATGTATTCGCGTATTTTCCGAACCCCGTTTCTTTTCGTTCTGTAAACTGAGTTTATTATTTACGACCATACAAATGACTGTGCTCAAGTGCACATGACAGCTTGTGACAAATGACGCATATAGGTCGTAGTAATGAGGTTGTTGTTTTAAATGTAGGTTTCATTTTATTCGTCGCGATATTCACTGGGCTATGTGTGCTTAATCCTTTTGGGCCATTGTACAAGCATACGCCTAATTTGGAACTAGGGAACTGGTGTGTCAGTCTGGAGAAATTATTTATTATTGTTATTTATATGCAAAAAAAACAGTTAATCAAATTTAATAGATACAAAATGAAAATGGAATATAATAAATATAAGCGTATTCCAACAACAAGCACAAAGTCACATTATAGATATTAAATTGAAATAAATCATGAATATCGACAGAAGATATGATTCCCACTCAGTCCCATTTGGTTTTATGACGATATAAAAATGACAATGAAAATGCGGGACTTGCAGGTACTTATTGGTACTTCAGAAACAATGCTATTTCTATTTGTAGCTCGAACATGGTGCCTAGCACACATAGTGTGGTAGGTACCATTTCAGAATGATTTTCTTCAAAAACCTAATGCTACATACCATCACGTCTGTAATCTCCGAAGAGGTACACTTACCTCTTCGGAGGTACCTCTTTAGAGTTTATTGCTCTTTAGGCTCACTGAGCCTAAAGAGCAATAAGCTCTAAACCAAAAATAGGATTGAGTTGACTTAGATGGATAACTTAAACTCATAATATATTCATACTAATATATAAAGCTGAAGAGTTTGTTTGTTCACTTTAACGCGCTGATCTCAGAAACCGCCTGAACCGAAAAGTAATTTTTGTTTTGTATAGTTAATTTATCAGCCCATTGTCCCAAGTTGGTCCGGGACTTAAAAACTATATGCCAACTGTGTTTCTTGCCTTGCATGTCGTAAAAGGAGACTGATGGTATATGGGGTTTTGGGTGTGTGATTGTGTAGGCGACAAGCTAGGCGCTTGATACTACTTTTTTACAATTTTCCATCTAACCCAGCTCAGTTTTAAACTCTGCCTACCCCTTCGGGGATTATGGGCGTGATGTTATGTATAGTTAATTTATCAAGGAAGGCTTTAAACTATATAACATTAACCATTAACGCGAGTGAAACCGCGGGCACAGCTAATTTTAAAAAAGCTCGTCAATACCTTATCGTGTCATATCTCACCAATACTGCATACTGCATAATATCATACTTTACTGACCTACTCAATTCCCATAACATGTAGTAACGAGCTTACGTGGAATTTCATTAGTCAACATGCCCACTCGTCAACAACCTTATTGATCATATGCAACAAATATGCGTTATTATATCTAAAACAATTAGGTCAAGCGTTATTTATAATGAACTCGATTCCACTCGGAGGAGGCTATGTAGGTATATTATTTGATAATTTCTGAAACTCTTGTATACCTACTCTTCCCGCGGTAAAAGAAGAGTAACCTATTAAATTCAGATGAAACCCGATTAATATTTAGAATAAAATATCGATATGCATTTTACACAAACGGATGTACATATACCTATATATATACGTGTGGCACACGTCAAACATTCTTTCAAACTTTTAATTTCTTTATACCTACCTAAAATTAACCATATTTTTTTCTTCCCACCTTTTTTTTCCTATCTACTTAAGATGAAAAAAAGCTGAGATATTTAAATGTACTCGTAGAAAATAAATGTAATTAAGTTAACGTTGAGGAAACCTCTATCTAAAAATATTCGCATGTTTGTGCTTCGATTTCGATTTACATCTACT
Source organism: Glyphodes perspectalis (assembly GCA_951394215.1). NCBI lineage: Eukaryota > Metazoa > Arthropoda > Insecta > Lepidoptera > Crambidae > Glyphodes > Glyphodes perspectalis. Next base: position 5,105,337 of record OX596208.1, on the reverse strand, counting down.
TGGCTCATAGGCTAGATATATAAAAAACGTAGCATCTCAATCCAAACCAGCAAATGAATATAAAACTGACGAATCAATCAAGATGATCCGGAAGCATCTCGCCCGCGGGCGATCGGCAATCGCAGACGTCGCTAAATAGGGAAACTGTCGTTTTTCCGACCACCCCGGCTGCGTGCGGGGCCCAGGGCCGGGAGGGGGCAGGGGGGCGGCAGGGGGCGGGCGCGGCGGGCCGGGGGGGCGGGTGGCGCGCGCTGCCCCTCAGTGCCCCCCGGACGCAGCGGCGGCGCGACGCCTGATCGCCTCCCTGCCTGCACCCGCGACATGCTGGCCTGACCGTCTCCCGCCACCCGACAGCCACCGCCGTATACATGGACAACTCGTGCCTCCTCGACCTCCTCATCAGGTGCTTCGCTATGACCGAGCCCGAGGACCTCAACTTCACGGCGTTCACCGACCTCTGCCGGTTGTGCTCGCTCAAAAGCGGTCCAAGACTCCACATCTTCGATAAGGAGTCTGAGCAGAGGCAGATCTTGTTTAAACTGAGGACCTGCCTGCCCACTATGGTGAGTACTAACCTTTAACTTAAACGTCCTTGATTTATAAACTGATAGACAATTTCAAAAATCATTGTTTTAAAAATGTGTCAACAAAGGTGTTTTAATGTTAACGCTAGGTAATTGTGCAGTGAATACAATTCGTAGTCCGTAGAAAGATGGCAACTAAGAGGTGTCCCGTAGACGCGTCGTAGTCCGTAGACGCCTGCGCGCTACGACGCTACGACATCGAGAATTAAGATTAGGAGAGCTTTGACTATACCTGTTGATTTTTTATTTTAAATATAATCTTGTTTATTTACAACAAAATTCATTCCTCATGATTCTTAATTTGATTTTTTTATCACGGGACACATCTAATGTAACCATTTATAAAATAATAATAACCTCATCTTTTCAGCTTGCAGTAAATTAAATACGGGTTTATACAAATTTTAAAGAAATATAGATAATATGACTTCAACATTAATGTATATGATCTAACTGTAAAGTGTTTTTTTTTGTATCACGTTTGACGATGAAGATGGATATCAAAGTTTTCGAGTTTTTGGGTCAAGGAAAGCGGTCGGGCCTCTAATATTAATCTGTTTTTTATGTAAAAAATTATATTGGGTGACCTTGAATTCTAATTTGCAGTCCAATGAGTTTGAAAGTGTTTTGTTATTATAATTTTTTTGCCAGTTGTTATTTACTTTTAGGTTCTACGAAAAAAATATTTCATACAAAGTTTAACTCTTAGAATTCATAATTGAATCAAAATTAACCGACTTATTTATTGATTTGCATGTTAAATATCAAGTTTAGATTATGCAACACAAATATTAAGAAAGATTTTGATAACAATTGAAATACTTTATAATGGATTACAATCTTTATTATTGTATTGTTCAAACAAACAACTATGACAGTAAAAAAGTTAACGACAACAAACTCCACGTCTTATTTGATCTGTATACTTATCCATATAGAATTATTAAAGTAAAATATATACTTTGCTACATTTTAACACAATAATAATAAGTCAACAATCGTTGGGTCTTTTATCTGGGTCTGTATGAGCCATTCTTAAACTAAAAGTAGATGCCTATATAGGAAAAATATTTATAATCTATAATTTATAAAATTAATGAGAATAGAATATTTATGTCTAACAGTTTAAATAGGTTTACTGTTATTCATTACACTATGTCGAGTGTGGGGGGCATCGACCAGACACGGCAGGTGATCCAGTAATATTGTGTTCATGGAAAATGCGTTGCACTTTGCGCGTCTGCCGTACTACAGCCACTAAGTGGGTCACAGACAATGTTGCCAGCTCTAGGTTAAATCTCGGGACGGACGGTAACAATAATCGGGACTCTGGGCTTCAAATCGGGACAATATCAATCACTATAAAATCAAATCTATCAAAGTATAGATTATTATTACAGGCTACGTTTCCACCAGAGATGTGCGAGGAGCAAGGGATGTGTTTGTTATCAATCAATAGAATCGGTTTATTTAACTAGACTTACTCAGCGCTACGGTCTTAACAAACGCATCACTCGCTACGCATCCTCGCACATCTCTGGTGGAAACGCAGCCTAAGGATTTCAGGGAGAAATCAAGCCATTTAACGTCACGACCAAAGGAAAATAAGGAGCGTTGTTTTGAAAATCAGGACGTCCCGCGCAAATCGGGTCACTTGGTAACGCTAGTCGGCGGATCAGAACGGACGCAGGGCAATGCACGGATATCGGATAGTTGTCCTAGTGAAATGTCGCCATTATAAACCATTTGCGTAAAAATACGGTTGTTGACCTTTCGCATTGCGACCTTAATCTTTTTACGGACCTTTCAAAGAGAATAACTGAATTGATAATCGGCTATGCCCTTTTTGAACTAAGATACGACCTTACGGGTTTACCTAAAGGTATTTTTGTAGTATCTTTGTTTAAGTTCAAAGGGACTACCGACGTAATAATATCATTTAGAGATTTGTAAAGTAACTTAACCATTAAATCTTCTTATTCATTTCATACACAAATACATACCAATACGCATACACAAAAGGGTAGGCGCAGTACAAAGGGCTATAAGCACCTAAGTAAGTTGAGTTAAATGAAAAAAAAAAGATGAAAAATTAAGAGAATTGGCTAACTAGTCGCCAACATAATCACAAAGCCATCAGTCACCATTAGTCGCCTTTTACGACAAGCTAGACAAGAAATACAGTTGTTATTTTTAGTCCCACACTAACATGGGACATTGCATTAGATACAAAGACAAAATCATGTCTTACAAGCTCTATCCATATCTAAATCTATATTAATACGTGAAGCAAATACTTTGTAGATAGATAGATAGATAGATAAATCGTTTATTTTACTACATCACACACATACATGAGAAATTACAGTCCTATGAATGACCTCATTAGCTGATATAAAAAAAAGTAATAGAAAACAAAAGTAAGAATTAAAATAAAATAAAAGAAAAAACATAATTATGTCTATGTGTGCTGCAGTAAATAGGGGCCAAGGCTCGGCGTGGTTTTTAACCTTATAAAAGGAACCCGTTTTTATAAGAATTACGCGGACGGAGGAGTATGAAATTTGGCACAGTAAAGTTTATTTGGAGAAGGAGTGCAGAAAGCTAATATTTCAATAAATAATTATAAAAAAAACTAATAATGGTCGAATTTCGACCATTAAGCGATCACTAGTATATAATAGATGCTATACGCACAAATCAAAACATCATTTGGTATTGAAAACGTAATTATATCATGTACTAATTTACAATCTACAAAACTTTATTAATTACTTCAATCGACAGAAGTTCTATAAATTAGTTCGACTAATATAAGTTTCATAGATTAGCCTCCGATATAATTACTTCTTCAATTCCACGAGCAAACGCGTTTTACAAAGGTCACGTCCTATATTCATTAGTCTAGAAATGAACTATGAAAATGCGAAGTCATTCCTCGCTAGCCAATTTAAATTTTAAATTACGCGGCATAAAGGGATGCTAATAAAAATTAAAGATGCCTCGAGCTTCAAAATCAATATCGTTGCAACAAAAAGTTAAAAAAGTAATAAAGATACGCCTCGTCATATAATGTTTGAGTTTATATATTTAAAAATTCCAAAGCCGTAATCTGAATACATTCTACCGATGAATTGAAAGCTATCTATCAATTTGCTAAATATGCTAAGGTTGCCTTTTTAACTAATTAGATGCTTAATTATAAAGAATTAAAAAAATATGTATAAAAATGTCTTGAAAATTGCGCATTAACACGTTAAATGTACATAGTTAAGAAAGAATGTCATACGATAAAATTGCCGCAATTAACTAGATAGTAGAAAACCTTTATAATTAGTAACTTATATAAGTTATGAGATTGATGTAGGTACATTGAAATAATTTACAGACCAATTGTGTCACCAATCTTCAATATAAACCTAACTAGTGAAATCGTAATCTATCTAGCAGATCTCGAAGGACGACTTCCTGCCGAAGAAGATCTGCGAGAGATGCGTGACGCGACTGGACCAGCTGTACGAGTGGCGGCAGAGCTGCCTCAGCACCGACTCCGTGCTGCGCAACTACGCGGAGTCCATGAGGATCGTCACCTCCACCATCAACTTCCAGGTCAGTCCACACACTTGTCATATGGACACAAAGACCGCCTAAAAGCAGGACGAATGGCCGCGTCTTTTGTGTTGTATAAAAGTAATCGAACTCCTTTTCGAGGTTTTGTCTTTGGCAATATTGTGGAGAAGAAATAGAAATAATTGTAAAAAGTTCTGTCATTTAAGCTATTTATGGAACTTTCCCGTAGTAGTAGGTTTGAGAAGTCATCTGGTCCAGCAAAAAGTCCACGCAGCAGTTACTAATTTAATCAAAACCAATATTATTCGCTACGCCACGCGTTTTAATGTAGATATGTAATGCTATAAAATGTAAAAGGTTACAAGGGGTTCCGACGGTATGGGAGGCGTTTCAATATAACATAATCGTGGTCAAAAGGAAACTGAGTAAAATCAGAAAAAAAAATTCAGTCGAATTGAGAACCTCCTCCTTTTTTTGAAGTCGGTTAGAAAAACAAGAAGAAAACGCTGCTATACAATGCTTTTTGTGTCCCAATATAAAGAACAACGCCTGAAGGATGCGCGTAAATCTCTATATTGTTTGATGGCTTCTACTGAAACGTAGATTCGAGTAGGCTCGTTTCAATACGTGAGACTAAGAACAAATTCTACAGCGAGTTTTTCGAGATCGATAACTCATCCATCAGCAGGCCAGTCCGGAGCACCTGGCCACGTGATCGACGCGTGATTCGTCTGGGCGGCTTCGTGCACGCGACACCGGATGACGTGAACGAATAAATCATGTCCCGATTCGATGAACGTTCTTTAACTTTCCATATAAAACGTCACGCCTTTTTCACGTGAGGGTACACAGAGATATTGGGTATGATCCTAGCTCAGAACTATGAACTTCTTCTACATACCGATCTAAGCATAAAAAAAACGATATTTAATGAGCCAAATATGCGAAAGACAGTGCTTTTCAGTTTTTCCTTTTCTTATTAAGCTAAACTTCTATTCTTTGTTCGTTTCAAATCGTGTTTAATTTGTAAGAATTGGTAAAAAGAAAAGAAAGTTACATTTAAAATAATCAGTATTCAGATCATGTTTTAAGGTAATAGGAGGCCATTTTAATGAAAAGATAGGACACGAAAGAGCGTGATCGATAACGCGATACGATAAAACTCGACCAACCCAAACTAAAGGATGATTAGCTTTTTAAATATCGTTTTCTTATTAAGGTCGAGTGCCTTATATTATTTTTTTTATTAAAATTACAAAGTTAGCTATTAGGCATATTGAGTAGAATTATCACGGTTTTAAATGTTATTAATCTTGATTGAAAATTGAGATATTAAGATATGGAGATTGAAAACGAAATGTAAGAACAATATTACGGTCCCAATTTGAAATGTTAAATCGTGACTGTAAATCAATTCATTTGCATACTTCCTTCAATACAAGTGAAATCTCAGAAAGTCTCCCCTCGGAGACAAAGTGTGCCGTTTACGCGAAATCTATTGTGTAGCGAGTGTAGGAACGCGGCGGGCGATGCACGGGCCTGCCCCTCGTATCGATCCGCGCGGCCCGGCCGTATCGACCCACTGCCACCCACCGGCCCACGCACGCCAATCTCAACCTTAACCCAACACAATAACAATCCAACACCGACCCTACCGGCTACACCCAAATTTAAACCTAAGAAATACAAGATACGACTCAGTTTCGCGCAGTCCATCTTGGCGCTACATCTCGGGATAATGAATTATACGCTTTGCCGCGGTAGTTATAAGGTTGTCAACGGCGCTCGATGCGCAATAGGTACGGTATTGGAAATTCGGGCTTCGGCTACGCATGTCCGAGGACGTTTTGTTTTTATGCCGCCCCTGTACGCCGGCGTGTAAGGAAATTACCGGGCGAGGCTAATTCGGCTCACGTTCTGACTTCAAAGGGAGCGTGCGTAACGAGATTAACTTCAGCCCGTCCTAATTCCTGAATTTCCAGTTTAACCTGTAGATATAGCCTTGATAAGATATTCATAGCTATTACAATTATTTCAAATAAAACATCCCACCCACCCGTGGTTGTAATAACTCAAATGACTTAAACGTAGTAAATAAGATTTCTACCTGATATTTTTATATTTACATTATAGTAACAAACACAAGACAAAAGGTCTCACGTGACAGATAATTAATCTGCGTTTTCCCGGTTTATCTATCGACGGAAAGAAAGCTCTGACAGTCACGTTAGTAATGAATAAAAAGTAGCCTAATGAATAAAAGAAAAGAAATAACAATAAAAAGAGAACAGCCGTAAGAAAAAAGGCGGAAAAACTCGGTAAAGAGCAACAAAAAGGCTCCGGTCGCTTTTCCCATCCCATGAGGCTAGCACATGAGGTGGAGAGTGCATTAGCACGCACCCAAGGTCGAAGGTAGCTCACCGTGGGGCTCGGGGGCACCGTTAACCCTGACCTAGCGGGGTGAAGGATATTCCTACTACGCCGCCCGCCCCCCCACAACACTTGCACTGAGCGTTTCCAACCTTCCCTCGGTCCCCCGTCACATCCACTGATGGATGCCACCACTAAACACCATGCGAACCGCTATGATTGTGCACATTATATCTGATGTAACTGCTTGGCTTCCATTGAAATTCTAAACAATAGTTGAGAAAAGATTTTGAAAAGAGTATTTATTGTCAACGCGTACGAATTTAGCTTTGTTTGTAAATTTTCATTTACCAACACCTCCTTCATATATCTACCTACAGTCCAAACGTCAAGTTATTCCCTAATAAATAGCACTTAAAATACCATTCGAAGTCATAGTTTATAAATCTTTTTCGACTTTTTGATTTAGATACTAAAATTTCATAAAGTCCTACAGGGGCGTAAAAGCTAATCTGGCATCAACAGAACGAACTTTATGCAAAAAAATACTCCATAAGTGACTTACAAGTCACTTATGGAGTTCTACACACGTATGTTTTTGGATAAGGGGAAGCGATCGGATTCATTATATTATCCAGTTATGTGAAGGATTTTACAAGTATATGATTTCGATTTTAATACGGAACATGGCACATTATACGCGTACATTTCTGATAAATTATTTGAAACTCTTTTTAAAAACTTACTGGCAACATTGTTACATTGTATACACAATACTTATGGCGTACTAATACTCGAATTTAAAATTCAGTAATAGACGTTTTCATTTATTTAATATCTGTAATCGAAATGATCTATAAAGACTAAACAGAACTGATGCATATTTGTTAACATTGTTATGTTTGCGGAACGATCTTCAGTTAAATGCCTTTTGAACTACATACTTCTTTCCGAAAAAGAGATAATTTAACATAATTCTGAGTAAAACTTAATAAAGCGGAACGAATAGATCGTCAATAGTTCACGAGATCACAGGAATTCACGCTGTGTGAGCTATGTACCTACCTACTCGATACTTAATTGAAGTACTGTGGAGCAAAACCTTTCATTTGCATACTAATATTATAAAGCTGAAGAGCTTGTTTCTCTGTTTGCTTGAACGAGCTAATCTCAGGAACTACTGGTCCGATTTGAACACTTATTTCTGTGTTAGGTAGCCCATTTGAGGAAGGCTATAAGGCTATATAATCTTACCAATATTATAAACGCGAAATTTTGTATGAATGGATGGATATGTTTGTCACTCTTTCACGCAAAAATTACTGCATGGATTTTAATGAAACTTTGCAATATATCTTAGATCTTTCCAATAGATACATTAAAAAACACATAAGCTTAGTTTCATCGATGTACCACGCGAGCAACGCCGCAGGCAGAAGCAAGTATTAACAATAAAGGCGGGTAAATCTGCGGGCACACCTATATATTCTGTAAATAAATCTAAATTTCAGAAAATAACTAACAGTCTAAAGAAAATGTATTTAAAAACGAATATGTATGAATCAATTATTCATAGACTTAATTATTCACATCGTAAAAACCTGTTCTCGATTTAACCCTCAACATGGCATTATGTTACAGTAATATAATGCTTTTAAATAAAACTCTTTATGCAGATTAATGCATTCCATCGTGTTATTTATATACGAGGTCGGCACTGACCTTTGGTATTTCCTTGAGCGTTGAAGTATTATGCTAGATAAAATCATATGCAATTTAGTTGCACGAAGGCCAGTAATTTAACTTTATAGCGCAATGAGAAACGATTTCAATGCTATTTCGATACTAAGTAAAAGTAAGCATGCCGTTATTATTAAAATTAAACATACTGACTTAGTGTAACGTTTATTATACTACCGAAAGATTTTAGAAGACATTTTTATTCATTACAAGTGGATAAGAGGTTACGAGTACAGTAAGTTGTTAAAAGCTCTAGAAGGTACGGCAATTGCGATTCTGATAAATGTTGGCAAACATAGAAATAGCAGCGAAGCGGTGTTAGCTCAATGGTAAGGACACGCGCCTCTTGACCGAGGAGTGCGGGTTTAAACCCGGGCAGGTACCTCTGGGTTTTTCAAATCTATGTACGTATTTATACCACTAGCTCGACGGTGAGGGAAAACATCGTGATGAAACCTGCAAATTCAAACAACATTGGATTTGTAACCATGATCCAAAAATTGTCTGGTTCCCCTATCTTAAGGTTACACAGGTCAGATCGGCAGTCGCTTCAATGTAATTACTAGACTCGCTAATTCCTGGATCATGGTCTATGCGGACCCCGTCGAAGCACGGGACATTATGCTAGGAAGATGATGAAACATTAGAAATAGCAGTACTCAGCTATGAATAATAAAAGTCTCGAGTCTTAAAATAAACGACAATTGACGTTACTCTGTTCTGTTCAAATAAGATTTACCATTCATAATTTACTTGAACAAGACCCGAACCGTAGCGCTACGTGCTACGATAATGCTACGAAATACGAATGGTGATGAAAATACTATCAAATTTTAAATTTTAGTATCGATTATACTTTGAGTCGAGAAGTGCTTGATTCGAGTCGAGAATTTGTTTAGCTTTGATAATTTATTTTGAATTAAATTGACGGGGCTTGATAATACGTTACCCTAAGGTCAGATTAATAATGTACAGGCGTTAATGAAGACTAGTAAATATATTGTATTACTAAGCGTGTACGAGTATATTATACGCATCAAAAAATTAAAAAAAGCTATGGAATATCAAGACAAAATGCAACCCCAATGCACATTCATGTTATATTTAAAAGCTACGTGGTAAATGGACATCTGTAAATCTGTATAAAAAATCATTAATTCCACAAAATTACAACAGTATCTAGTTTTTAATTAATACTCTTCTGAATTTTATACTTTTACACTATCTTAAGCTATCAATCCCTTAAGATGAATTAGCAGATTAATATTGTACAAGAGAGAAAGAGCAGGTGGGTGAAACTTCAATCCGTGAGCTACCTCCGACGCCCGAACGCGGCGCACTTCGCGCGGGACCCAAACAAGCAATTCCCACTTATAAAAACGCCAGCCCGCCTCCCAGGACATTATCGGCTTCGTTTCCGCCACCCCAAGGTGCGTCGAAGGAAAGTGTGGATCGATGCAAGTACTTGGAGGGCGGCGGCGTGCACTGAGTGCATAGGGCCCGCTAGGCGCGCCCGTCTCGGCTGCCCTTGGCAGACACCTCTCCAGACGCTCTGAGCGCCTGGTACCTCACGGCGAGTTTGTGTTTACGGTTCTCGTTTAAGTTAGTGATTCTGATGTTACTTAGTTAAACGATTAACTTATTACTTGAGTTGGGGTGTCAAATTATTTGCTTCGATGTTAGTGTAAAAAAATAAACGGAAGTGTCTACATGATGAGTGAAGTGAAAATTGAGTTGAATTCTTATTATAATCAGCTTTGGGATTTGGAAGTAAGTCTGTATAGTTTTTAAATATTTCATGTACACATGAATATACATTCGTCTTATATTCCTTAATCATATTGTGATAGTATAATATAAAATATATATTTTATTTAGTTAGTTATGCTGTGTATAAATTTATATAACGGACGTAGCTAACTAAATAAAACTAGCGTAAGTTTGCCAAGTTTCTTGCACTATCGTATCAAACTGCCTAATACATGGAGCTCCATTTTACTATCACTTAAAATGCTTCCTGGTGGTGTTTTACATACATTAACATTTATTTCCAATGCAGATTTAGTTAAGTAAAAGTACTTTAAGAAGCAAGAAAGACTTGTTTATTACTTTTATCAATATTTTTTTCACGTTCGTGTTGTAAGAAACATTGCAAATTCCGGCGTTCTATCGCACATGGCCCCTACCCTTGTCGGAGCCACCCCACCTTGCGTAAATCCTCGACGTGTACAAACAAACCCTTTGTTAGCCAAATACTCTCTAGATTAATTACGTGTAATCCGACCGAACTTTTTTGTCTTTCCAATGAAACATAAGTCTTGTCGTAATATGTATAACAAGAACAACTAATTTAATCTCTCAGCATTATATATCTCGATACTAGGCTCATCTGATCTTGCAGGGTTGATACAGGCTTTTCTTTACCGAGGTTTGGTGTACAGGCGGTAGGCAATATATAGAAAACCAAAATAGAATAAAAATTTATTATATCTGTTAGGTTTTAGTTAATGAAAAGTAACGGAAATCAAATTGTAGTTATTATCAGAACGAATAATCAACTGTCTTGACAGGTTCTTTGTGATACGGTTTAATTAAATCACAAAAAAAAATTCCCAGCGTTATAAATGTTCATAATGCCTTTTTGCGAAAATATATAGAGAGAAATATAATAGCCATGTCTATTATCTATTTTATAGAAAAATAAAATCTACATTTCAAATATTGCTCCTTAGCAATTATGGAAATGAGCACTTGATGTGTTGCACTAATTCTCATGGACTCACGTATTAAACCTGTTTGAAATAATTTCTCCTAGCCATCTTATCATAGGACTTTAATAGATATTTGTAGATTACCGTGTATGCAGCTGGCCTTCCATAAATATAATTACATAGGCTCGACACTGTGAGTTACTGTGATCGGTACCAGAATGTATGCATACCTCCAGTTGCATGCACGTTAGGTATACCTGCGAAAGTGCAAACGCGCCTGCTATGTCAATAGCTAAATTGTCGAAATCCCATGAAAAAAATCTATTGGCATGTATGCAGCTGCCATTCGACCAGCCTGTTGGTCGAGTGGTCAGAGACCCTGGCCATAAAACCAAGGGTCGCGGGTTCGAATCCTGTTCGGGGCAAATATTTCGTGTGATGAACATGAATATTTGTACTCGGGTCATGGATGTTTATTAACGTATTTAAGTATGTATATCCGTTCACCTAGTATCCATAGCACAAACTTTTAAGCTTAGTTTGGGACTAGGGAATTGGTGTGTCAGTTTGGAGAATTTATTATTTATTATTATTCCGTAAAAACAAAAGCATGTATATATTGACTGAAGGCTCGATGCTATAGTAATCTTCTCCATACTCGAATGGACACATACTTTTAGTTCCACGCGCTTTTAGTGCACCGATGAAAGTGCAAGCGTTATTGCACAAGCGCAAATTCCGACGCTCGCCCGACCCCGCTTGTGCAATCCCCCGCTCGTACGTATGCGAGCCCTTCTGTTTAGCGTTTGCTTGCTTTTAATCAGCACATGATAAGCCTCCCCCGAGATTAGGGGGACCAGTTGATGGGAATTGTTCGGACATGTTCAGATATTGACTTTCACGACTGAGAATTAGAAATCTTGCACCATGTCCAAATTCTCGTATGTATATTAATTATTGCTAACTTAACCATCGTAATCATTAAAATTTTCATTTTTTAATAAAAGGTAAAAAGGCGAATTTTTTCGTACATCACACATGTACGCAAAATAAACTTCAAGAAAAGGTCAATTCTTTAATTACAATAGATTTACATCATGAACGCATCTTACAATCATAACTGCTAATTGCAAAAATAATAACGTTCAACAAAACGCGCGCCGCGTCGTTTGTTTCTTCTTTAATTGAATCTACGGGGTCATTAAATTATTGTTAAATTTATTTCCAAACAGTAACTAAATATTTTTAAAAATATTTGATATTTTTGGTCATAGTTTGGCATGTTCTGAGAGCATGGTGACCCTACCGGCACGCGCGGCCCTTCGGCCCTTATCTCGGAGGGTTAGATAATACCGGCGCATGACAATGTACAACGTTTCAATTTCGGGACGGTACAAAGGCTTACTCGTCATTATTATATATTGGGGAATACTTAATTTCTTGTTAGTACGGTGAATGAGTCGATATACCACCCTAAATGTATTGTTATTAAGGACGTATGTTTTGCGAAAGATAAAAAAATCTGTCAAGTATTTTTGACTCATTACCCTGACGTGGTTATTCCAACTATTGTAATTTTTCAAAAAGCTAGCTTTACCACATCGCGATGTATCTTTGCAATCCAATTTAGACTGTACGTTACTTCCAGAACTTATAGCGAATAATTACATTTATATAGAGCTGGACAAAAAAAATTATTCGTCTTTGTCAATTGGCTATGGTTTTTCTATATGGAAGAACGATACATAAAGTCCAATTCATCTGATTGGCATACACTACCGTTTACAGTTATCTATCCTGGTAACTAAAAGGAAAATAAACTCAATCAAAACGCTCACTAAAAAAATACTTACAATCGGCCCAGCGGCTTAGGAGGAATTAATTGAGATACATTTGTATGTAGGTAAGTAATTGATTATATGTCTAAATAAAATTATTGGCATAAAATAGACATATTACAAAAATTTGCTCATATCAAAAACAAAAAAGAAATACAAATGCACGTGTATTGAATAGTTAAAGTAAAAAAATAACTAGTCATCTTGTGTATTTCCAGAGCTACACGCACCTAAAATGAAATACTATCTTGGTCGGGTCGGTGGGGGTTTCAGTCTAACAATAAGGGAGGTTAGCTTTTTTATGTCTTGGGAAGGGAGGGTGTTCTTGTACGTACGTGTTTCCGAGGGAGTTCTGACGATTCCTCCCTTGACACCCTGGAGTCTACGGATCCCCCTCGATTCGTGAGCCAGGTCAAGATTACAGTGTCTGGTGTGAACTCCACCTATGTTGCACTCTCGAGTTCATAATTTGTTCGTACTATATATTGTAGATTTTGATGTTGATGTTCAGATTATAAAAAAATTGCCCTCATAATAAGACTATAATCATAATGTCAAATTACAGTTAAAATATATAACAACAAATACTTCGATCAATGACCTTAATCCGTGTTCAAATTTTTCGGTAGCATTCCTTACAATGTAAGCGACATTACAACCCTCACCGACGTTAATCCTAGAGCAAAGAAACAAACAGACAGACATATTGCACCCCTCAGTTCGTTGACCCGCTGTGATTTGAGTGGCAATCTGATTTGCCCACGTCGGTCGCGATTCCCTAAGACACCGCGGGGCGTTGAACCCACCACGCGTTTAGGCAATTAACCGAACGCATAGGGTGCTCTCTATGGGGACTTGGCGCAATAGTTGTACGAAACGGTCGATAGGATACAAACTGATTCGGGTAATTATAGATCTTTTACTTAAAAGTTTGATTAATAGATATAAATGTATAATTTTGTAAAATTGGCAAGCGAAGCGAGTCTTAACACTATCCCACAATGTTTGCATTTTGTGGTAAAAATAGAAATCTTAATACTCTAAGCAGCATGATATATATTATGCTTACAATCTGTGATATTGCTAACTTACATAACAATAAGGAGTCGTTTCTAATTATAACTAAAAAAGAAGGCTAGATTTTCCTCAATCCTAATGTCCTTTGACTTCCGTGCGAAAAACCGACAATAGAGGGAGCGCGGGGCAATGTCAACGGCAGCGCCAACATCAACGCGAATCACCTGTTTACATTCTCGCGCTTCCCACTTCCCTGCTCACTTCCCGTCCCAACAGGGCTGAATGTAAATGAGGCATATGGTTTAATAAGTCTGGGATCTATCAATCTGTGAATATTTTTCTCGCTTACCTCATAGCTATCGCACATATATCTATCTTATACTTATTATTCTAATCAACCTAGCAAAACACCCCTGTTTTAATCGGAGTGAAACTTAAATATGGAAATACTTCCATATTAGAAAGCACGTTTCGGAAGTCGCCCTGTATAAGGTCTGACTATGCCGGGCGGTCTCACTTTCCGCGGGGTTAATGCACTGGGGGCGCCACCCTCTCCCTAGCCCTCCGAGCCTCCGGTCGCATCGAAGACACTCAATGAAGGCACCGGCATATTTCCCCCGATTAGGAACCACCTTTTTCCGAGAAACTTTTTAACTGTAAAAAGTTTATGATTTTACGATCCCTTTGCGGTAGATTCTCCTTTATATTTAATTAGTAAAACCTTGTCAGGTATTTATTTCAACCATAATTGGTGAAATTATGATGAAATAAAGGAAAATGCATCTGTTCCTACGGACGTACCTTATGCTTATCGAATAAATGTCTACATATTTTGTATACAGTACCAGGAAATATAATTACTAGGTACTTGGAAAGGATTCACTTTTATAACATTACTTTCAGTAAGTAATTTTTGTAAAATAGTAAAAACATCTAAACAACTTTAGTGACATTTTATAAAAGGAAAATAAAGTTGCACAGAATAATGTATAGACCATGGTATAATTTTCATATTTTATACTCTTTTTTAACAGGATGGTACGGTCAACATGGACAAAATGACCGAAGCTCAGAAAACGGCATATCTGGAAGCCCACGTGGCCGTACAACAGCATATGGCCCAGGCTGCGGCTGCTGCTAGAAGAGAACAGCAACAACAACAACAACAGCAGCAGCAGCAACAACAACAGCAGCAACAACAACAGCAACAACAACAACAGCAACAACAACAACAGCAGCAACAGCAACAACAACAGCAGCAGCAACAACAGCAGCAACAGCAACAACAACAGCAACAACAGCAGCAACAACAACAGCAACAACAGCAGCAGCAACAACAGCAACAGCAGCAGCAACAACAGCAACAACAACAACAGCAGCAACAACAACACCAACAACAACAGACCACCAATACGAACAATCCAACTCGACATCACCAGGAAATGCAGGTAAAATCATTTATCAGTATATTGTTTAACCTTTCTTACAATTTTTTTTAAATCAGGCCCTGAATTATGTGACCCTTGAATTATGTGGCCTTGAATGTTTACATAATGACTACTTACGTATCAAAAAGCTACAGAGTTCATGCGAAAAGCAAAATTTTCACAGCAACACCTTAAATCATTTTTTTTATCTACTCAGACCCAAAGCAGCAACACTCACCCTGGCCACCCATCCCCGCCCACGGTGAGCTCGACGCAGCACCACTACGCCACGATCAACTCGCCCATCAAGGTTCCTCAAGTCAGCTCCAGTACGGGCGGTCCGGACAGTACATTCACCGTACCTGATGATGTTGGCATGGGTTTCGAAGGCGGCGTGAGAGTTCTGCAGAGTCTTGGGAATTGGTGAGCTTCACTTTTATATGGTGTATTAGAGGTAAAAATCTAAACTACGAATATATTAAGAATATAGCGCAAGTTATTAAAACAAAAAGTTAGTAGGTAAATAATTTGTTTTACTACCAACTTAATCAACATCTTCCTAGCGTTATGTCCCGTGCTTAGACGGGGTCCGCTTAGACCATGATCCAGGATTCAACGAGTCTGTTAATTACATTGAAGCGACTGCCGATCTGACCTTAGTAACCCTAAGATAAGGGAACCAGACAATTTTTGGACAATTAATACCAACTTAATAAAGTCTTATATTCTAAACAATAAGAAATTTATAATGAAAATTATTGTATATTAGGTCACCAGAAGTAACGAACAACATTCCCCGGCCAAACTTGATACCGTTTACGGAACCGTACGCGGAAGGAGGTTCCATGCACCCAGGGACTCGGCTAAAGGCACTACAAGGTACTGCCGTGAGAAAGCATCCTGCAATCAAACCTACTAGTTCCACTAACGAAGGTAAAATGTACTCTGAAATGTAAATTACGTATATAGCCAGTTGACATATGATCCCCCGTACCTTTAAATGCAAGTTCAACAATATAATCATTACGTTGTGCTAGTTTAATAATAATGCTCATCAATTAAGAACAGTCAATAATATGCTTGCGAATTTACATTTCAAAAACAATTAAAAAGCTTGTAAAAAACTAATGACTGCATGGAATAATGAACGTGAATGAAATGAACTCTTTGACTTAGGCCATAATTTTCTATCTTGTTCAATTTGCAAAATTGAAGTCCTTAACAGTACATTTTAATTATTTCCAGGTAGCAAAGCGTTTGAATGCACAGTTTGTGGGAAAGGTTTAGCGCGCAAGGACAAATTGACGATACACATGAGAATACACACAGGCAAGTACTTATGCGGTTCGAAGGACCTATAACTAAACATAGTCAAGTTTTAGTCAACTTTAATCAATGAATTAAGACTAAACTTCTTTAAAATTACTGGGTTTTGTGAAATAACTTGTTTATATCTTCCAAATAGGTACTTAGTGGTCCTGATTGATTTCTCTTGAAACTCTTGTAATGTTAAAGTTGCTTAAATATCAGTCGCATTAATCATAAATCTAAAGTAATATTATAAAGAGAAAAGATTTGACTGTTTGCATTGAAACTACTAGACCGCGATTTGAAAAATTATTTCACCTATGGAAAGTTACTTTATCAGCAAGTAACATAGGCTATATTCTATCCCCGTATTTCCACTGGAACGGGAATAAAGCGAGTGAACCACGGGGCACTGTTATAAATAAGATATGAATCGATAATAATTAAAATGCAATAGACTCCCATTCTTCACTCTCCAATAGAATCTAAACGCCCAGTAATCCATGAACCATAAACATTCAGATTATAAAATCATAATCACATTACTTAAAGACATTGAACCTTCCACAGGCGAGAAACCCTACGTGTGCGAGGTGTGCAACAAAGCGTTCGCGAGACGAGACAAGCTGGTGCTCCACATGAACAAACTGAAGCACGTCACGCCGTCGAACATAGCACCTCTCGGTAAAAGAACGATTTCAATACCACGTGAGTATCTGCTGAGTCAGCTAGTGATTCAGAGTAGGAAATTAAGATTTCACTGGGATATAGCTTGGTCTCCAATGGCGTTGTAGAATCGATGCCGCATTGTGTTAGAAAAATTTTCGTATTTTTTCTAGGAAATAAAATGTTGTATATTTTTACTTTACGTATCAATATAAAATGACATAGATTTTCTTCTGACAATTGAAAAAATGGAGACAGTGCCTGATGCCATGATCTCTTATTACGCCTAGGTGATAATAACATCAAGCCATTATCTCTCAATCAGTCAATCATAATAGAAAACGGTAGATTTTTCTTAAAAGCCTCTTAGCTTGTTACATGACGAAAATTTACAATTTAACAACTCTTTCGGCACAGCGTTAAAACTTGATGACGTAAAGCCCCAACTACCGAAACAAGAAGACACGAAACCAAGTCAAGCTGAGATCGCCGCGGCGGCTCAACAACAACAACAACAGGCGCAGCAACAACAACAACAAGCGCAACAACAACAACAACAACAGCAGCAACAGCAGCAGCAACAACAACAACAACACACGCACCAGCAGTCGATCCAGGTCTGCCAGGTACCCGGACACAGCTTTACGGTAAATCCCCATGGAATACAAGGCATGATAATGTGTCAGTAGACAGGCATGATGTTTCTTTTCCATTTTATTTCTAATCCTATTGTTTGTCTCTAATATATTTATTTAAATATAATATATTTACATATTACATATTATGTACATGTTATAATAAAACAATTAGTTATTTTTAAAATTTTAATGACAGCTGGTGTAAATTTTATAGTTAGTTTATAGATAGATAGTTAGTTGTTTTATTGTAAAAACAGCTTTTATCTTTTTAATTTCTATTCCATCTTTTAAATATTCTTTTGTCACTTGTGCATTATACATAGATGTTTAATTTTTTATCTTTACCATTCATAATATTATCTGATATTTTTATCTGCCACCTGATTCTGGTTCGGTTCCATTGCCTTATCAGAGTATTGTGATCGATTTGTTTTTCTAGTATCTTGATGTAATTATTATTATTGTGTAAACGTATCAGTAATTATTAGGTGTGACAAGATATTTATCTGTGTTTTGTTTTTTTCGCTGACGTTATCAAGATTTTAAAAAGTTACGTGACTTACGTCCAGTGCGGTATATGCATTTATTACATTTATGTAGACATATTTTACTACATGGCACATACTCTCTTGAGCCTGAGAATAGTATGGCTAATTACTCTAATAGGAAAATATAAATAACATATCATGTCTTAAACGCAGATATATATTTTACAGAGACCACATCTGTAAACTGCCCCTTATTCTGAGTAAAATACATTTCCATTACCAATTTAAATTTGGGGAACTCTTATATAACTAGTCCTATAAGTATATACCACTAGTTTACAGATATAGGCACTACCTGTATCAATAGTCCTATAACCAGTAATATAAGGGTCTCCTTGGACTAGCAAGATGGGGAGGTCCCCATTCAGACTCAGACTATTCTGTAGTAAACACAGTCTACCCGACACCGTATAAACCCATTTCTACACTTATATCACTTCCACAGAACACGAACCTAGTGCACACGAGCGCGGCGACGGCAGCAGTGGCGGCTGCGACGGCGGGCATGGTGGTGTCCTGGTCGTGCGAGCTGTGCGGCCGGCTGTTCGCCACGCGCGACGAGTGGAGCGCCCATGCGAAGTCCCATCTGCCTGATAATAAGCTGCTGCAGGATAAGATGCAGCAGGCGACGCAACATCAGGTCTGTTGTGGCTTTTGAATGAGGAGTTCGTTGTGTCATTCGAATAGTGCTGTTTAATTGAAATATGTTTTGGAAGAAGGAGACTCAAGACATGTCGGCTTTATGATGCAGGCTTCTATCATAATTGTGATTGAAGAATGAGCTGTAATAATATTGTTTTAGATAGAATCTTCACGACTATAACTTAAAGCTAAAGTAAATGTGCTAAAGTAAAAATGCAAAAAAAACGAAACGAAATAAACTTTAAGTAAACTAAAGACTCTTAGTTGTTTATTTTAAGCTTATTATATCAAACTAATGTTTGGTATTCTTTCATACATACATAACATCATACCCGTAATCCCCGAAGGGGTAGGTAGAGTCAAAGGGACTCTTCTTCTCTTTATCCTTGCAGTTTGGTCGATAATCAAATGGAATTCCCATTATTTTTAAACTACCGACTCACAACTAAATCTTAACATTCCAGCAACAAGAGAAAGTCCACCTATCGAACCAGGAGAAGCTACAACTCCTGCACCACCACAACCAGAACCAACAGATCCTGAACGGGCACGGCATCGCGACGGCGTCGGTGTCAACCGCCACGGTCGTCAACGAGGGCGGCGGCGCCTACTTCACGCACGGACATGCGCACTACGCGCCCGAGCGGCAGCACACGCATGCGCACCATCTATGCCTTATGTGCCGACAGGTAAATTTACTTTTAAACTTCAGCGTAACATCTGTGCCCTATATGACAACAAGTAACCGACATACTTGTATAAACTTCATCATCATCAAGGTATCATCCATACATTCATACTGCTGGACATCGGGGTCTCCTAATAAACGCCAAATAGGGATGTTGACTGGCTAGTCAATTGAGATACTTTTTAAGAGCTGTCAAAACGAAATCACTTCGTAGATTTTGTATGGGCTTGTGAACGTGTGACGTCACTAGTTTGTATAGTCAACTGACTTAATATTAAGCAGTTTTCGTCAAATTAAAAATCTTTGACTCAATATGATACAAAATCAATAAGGCTTAACAGCATACTACAATACTATCTTTTTCAGAATTGATATTTCAAAATTAAATATAAATGGTGTCAACATCCCAATTAAACAGTAATATTTTAAACCAAACCAAGCGTTATCTAATATAGTATGTTATCAGTTTGCCTAAAAAGATTAATAAGTATGGTAAAGATGTGTACAATCGACAGGAGTTGTAACAAATCTGCCTATTTCTAAAGTTTATGGTATAAATTCGATTTATTACTTTTGTCGACTACTGCCTAAGAATACAAGTTACATGTCTTGCAGATGAACGACACGGACATTTAAGAAACAAATAGCACTAATACGAATTGCCAAATTGTAAGGATGACTCTAGGAAATTACGTGAAAATAGAGCATTCAAGAAAGGATGTATAGTCTTGACACGCAATTAAACCTTATCTATGATGATGACCTACTCGTATGCTATGAGCCAACTGCTTCATTAAGCGGTACAAGTAATTTTCCAGACTGACACACCAATTCCCTAGTTCCAAACAAAGCTTATGCTTGTGCTACGGATACTAGGTGAACGGATAGACATACTTAAATAAGTACAAATGTTCATGTTCATCACACGAAACATTTGTCCCTAGCGGAATTCCAACCCGCGACCCTTAGTTTCGTAGCCAGGTGTTCTGACCACTCGACCAACGGGCCAGTCAATATACACCATATCTTGCAACTCCTATGTTCAGAATTGATGCATACTAAACGCTCCATTTCTCCAGGAGTTCGCCGGGAAAGCCGAGTTCATGTTCCACGTGCGCGGCCACTTCGAGGGCAAAGTGAGCGACATCGCCGCCGCGGACGTGCTCGCGCGCTCGCTCGTCGACAACTCGGGGCTGTGCACCTGAGCCTCCGCCACGCCCATCGCCTTCCACGCAGACGCCTGTAAAGGCGTCTTCCAAGACGAGACTATCATGTTGAAGTTTTGAGCGCGGACGCAGATGGGCAACTTATTTAGTCACTTAATGACGGTTCTGACTAGCGCTTTTTTCTGCGCGTATACGTTAGGCACATGCGCTACAGTAATACGAACGTGCGTGTACGCGCTCGGTCCTGCGTGTGCGAAACATGAAATGTATAAATGCTGGTCTGATAGGACATGTTCCTGATCTCGATAATAAGATCTTTTATGCGCGTCAACACTTGAAGGAAACAAAACCGCACCTGTAAGCACACACGCGCTTTCATAAACAAGCTCATACGCGCATATAAAGTGCTAGTCTGAAACCGACCTAAGTTAGTTGTAAGTACATGTAACGAAAGACTCCAGAACCAGAAATCCACAGGCTTCCCACAATAGTTTAGTGAGGTTTAAATTAGGTGCCGAATCGTATAATTGCAATAGACTGTATTCTAGGTAATAACAATTACATTCAATATGGCAAAGACTCACTAATATTACATTCGCAAAATGGATATTATACACATAATTTTAATTTATATTATGTTCATAATATGTATTTGTACGACGGATTTTTATTGAAGTATACTGACATCTTGGTTTTTATAGTTCTACTAATCAGTACTAATGTGCATCCAAGTTGCATGTATTGTGTTACGTAGAAGTCGAGTTAATATCAAGAAGGTAGATAATACCAGCAAACACTGTTCTAAATGAACACAACTGTAGTTTCATCTAGATTGACATACATAGATTGTAGCTATTCAAAAACCGCATTCTATATATCCAGTAGGTAGATCAAAATGGAGCTTTTGATATAAATGTGTACTTTAATATTTATTTCGTGTATTAGTATTGCTAGAAACGTGTATAAATGTAAAATATTTATTCATAGCGGACGGACGGCGTCATAAAACTTATGTTAAGAAAATGTTTGATAGAATCCTGTAATACCGCTTTATTTATATAGATATAATTTAAAATATAAGGTAATATAACGTACTAAGTAATTTTGGGGATGAGTGAATCTAGTCATTTTGTAAATAAAAGACGAGTCAGTCTGAAAAATCTAGGCTACGTGTGTAAATATTGTATTTTTGTATGTAGTTTTATGGTTTTGTATTTTAGCTGAAATTATTTTTGATAAGATTTACGTCCGTTAGATTGTAATATATTTTCCTCTAAAACAGTTGGATGTTAGATTTTAACGTATACTGATTAATTTTACTCTATTTGTATGTGGTTATTTTATTATTTACTACTACATGGAGACCAAATTCGTGATCGTCATTTGTACCAATCTTTATTATGTACTTACACTCGTACCATCTATTATTTCTTCCTCAGATGCTTCTCTATTGCAATTACTTAATTAGATTGTAATAATACTTTTAGGTAAGTAAACATGCCTTGAATACAAGCAATAGTAGGTAGATATTTTACCTGATAATTCTAATACTACCGAATGGAAATGAATAATTTATATAAAACAGGATTGTTATAAAATCGAGTTCTTCCTTAACTTTTATACAATTTCATATACTATCAATCTTTGCGAAACAGAGGTAGGTACATAATTGGCTTCATTTTACGTATAGTATATCTAACTGGTATCTACAATTAATTTATTGTGCATTCAATTATTCTTAATCATATATGCATTCATAAACATATTAGGTACAGTCTGTAATGAAATTAGTCTAATAATAATCTTCAAATTGATTGTTCCAAAACATTTTCATACAAGCAGAAAGTATGTAGGTACATTTGTATTGAAGTTAATCAGATTTCATTTAAACTGTGGAAAAAAAATTATCTACCACCATTTTTGTTATTTAGTTGATATTTTAATTTTTTTCTTAAACTGTTTAATATTTATTCCCTTTTAACAAATCTATTAATTCCTACAGTCAAAACTTTTTAGTAGGTACTTATTTCTCCTACTAGTTTAACCCGACCAGCTCCATATAAAAACTTAAACTATAACTTTATGATTCATAAAAACAAATGTATCTAAATAAGCAGTACTGTGTACTATTGTTTAATTGACTTGTTATATAAGACCATTGATATAATACCATAACTGATTTTATACGTACAAATCCTTATAATTACAATTTAATTAATCTCTGAATTATCATGTAGCGATATCTAGTCTATACAAATAAATAATATACCTACATTTCTGTTTGCAAGTAATATACTTGCAAGAGCAATTATGATTAGATAGAACAGTGTTTAATGCGTTTATATTTAACACAATACAATACACAATATTTTTTATAATTATCTTAGTTCTACGTCTTGAAGTACAATGAAAACTAAGTATTATACAGAATATTACGCTTCATCATTATACCATTCTATCGTCCTTTATGAAACATTCCAAGATCTTCTCAAGATTTTGTCTTTTTAAATTGTCTCCTTATAGGTACTTCAATGAATGGGCCTTGTTTAAATACCTTATCTTCTGATTTTTTTTTTATACTTTTTATCTTTTCATAAATCTAAATAAGATTGTACGTACAGTGTAATCAAGTTAATTGATTTGTGTGGGTAATCATTATACATCAAATTCGATATCAGCCTACGTTACCCGACCCGCAATAAGTTCTTCTATAATAGGTATGAGTCAAATGTTTGGTAATGTGATGTGAGGTTAAGAATGGAATGTCTATTTGATGCTACAGTGTAAATTAATAAATAATGAAAATCAGACTACATCACAAACATTGATCTGACTACAAGGTAAGTAGCTAAAGCACTTGTGTTACGAATATCAGATTCAGTGTTATTACAAATATATACTTAAATATTGGGTATTAACACCCAGACACAGATACAAGCATTCATCATACGAATGTTTGTTCTGAGTGGGGATCGAACCCACAACTTTTGGCTATCAAATGCGCTATCGAGCCAGTCGCATAGCATCTAATAACTTTTCTGATTCAACGTCTTCAAATAAGTTGCTTTATGGGGATCAACAGACATAGGTAATTTTGATTTAACTAACTAACTAAACTAATTAACTAGCGAATGAGAATTGTCAAGACATTCCATTGCAAGCTAATGATTAATAAAACTAAATTAAAAACATTGAAATATTTGTTCGTGCATTTGATTGATTAATGACGTCAGACTTAACTATTTCGTACTAAGATTCAGTAGCATCAAATGGACAAATAGGTAGGCTAGGATAGTAAAAATTGGACTTGTTTTCATTCACTTTAGCTAATTTAATATAACTAGTAAAGTAACTAAGCTAAAATATTAATTGATGACTAATGTTTTTGTTAATCTTTAACAGTTCTCCCAGTTAGCCTACGAAAATTAAGTTTTACTCCAAAGAAAAATCAGTCTGGCTTTCTGGGAAGTAGGTAATAAACAAGTCGGAGTCACGAAGAAGGGATAGATCTAGTCATTGCAAACATACCTTCCATATAACATCATCAATAGTAGGTATTCTACAACACTACTAAGTATATAATACAACAGCTCATATTAAATAAGCTAGAAGTGGATGAAAAGGGCCAGGTTCGCTTGAGGCGATCAGAGCACGATGGAAGTTACAAATTTGTTTAGGCATTTGTATGTAAGGGCGCCGAAAGGTGCATAGGGGGGACACTTATGCAATACAAGTAGATTAACTGCGTAGAATATAGTTAGGTATTTCAAAGTAGCCGTTAATTTGTAATGCTATTTTCTGGATCCAGGATCGGAATTTTGTTCTTGTGGATGTCCCTTTCTTAATAGTACAACTTTGAATATAATTCAAAAATGGTATAAGGAAAATTTGTACGTCGGTTTATTTCTGGATTAGGGACCTTGTATTCATGATGATACGATTTGGGTATTGACACTGGTTTGGATATACAATCATATTTATCCAGATCAAGGTCTG
This sequence comes from Glyphodes perspectalis, assembly GCA_951394215.1. Classification (NCBI taxonomy): domain Eukaryota; kingdom Metazoa; phylum Arthropoda; class Insecta; order Lepidoptera; family Crambidae; genus Glyphodes; species Glyphodes perspectalis. The sequence goes on along the minus strand of OX596208.1, from coordinate 5,080,428 downwards.
AGATTGTATACCAATTGAATACTATCTATAAATAGCCTGTCTACTACTAAATTGTACAGTTCGTTTTAAGTATGCATAAGCGATGAACTGATCACCTCCTTCTTTTTATATACAAACGAAAATAATATTTAATTTTGTCTATTAGTATTTAATTGTGCTGGAATATACTAATTAATTTTTATTAAAAATATACATTGTAATAAAACTAATTATACGGATGAAGTAGGCAATGTTACAAATCGAAAACGAAAATTAAGTTATCTATTTATTTTTGAAAATCTCAATCGAAGTAAATATATATTTAACTTGAAAACGAGATAATTGGCTTTCAGAATGATCTCAGATATCTAGTCGTACCTAGTTATTTAGAAATACTCTGTGTACAGATCACGGGAAATGTACTTAACTGATAAATATATACTATCTAGGTAGTTTATATTTCTATATAGATATTAGTTTTTATGTATAACTATATATTATCAATGGTCCAGAAGCTTGTTTTACGTGTAAATCAAAATTGAAACAAAATGTTGGAACGGTAAATTTATGTTTATTTAGGTAAATATAAAAGTATATATAAAATGCTTTTGGACCATAAACGCTTAACATTTTTATTAAGTAATGAAATATGCGTGCGCTCAAATTTATTGTACATAGGTATGCCAGGATGAATATATTAATGTAGGTATAGTGAGATTTGGCTTATTGATAATTACGTGTAAATTACAAAATTGTTATTAAAATTGTAAGTACAAGACCACGATGATAGTTTGCGGATGATTCAACAATAATGTATAAATCATGAAATTGATTTAAAATCCTGCTAGAAGAGGATCGACATAGTGTTTATTATTGTATTGAAGGAAAAGTTATTGATTTACAATTTTCGATTATGTACAAATATATTTACATAAAATCGGAATTATTAGATTGTATTTACCGTGAAAGCCATTGTACAGAAAATCGTAGCGTAAGGCTTAAAAACATGTGTTAAAAATAATTACCAACCATACTGAATAAAAAATATAGGTACACAAAATATATTTGATGTTGAAAACATTTAAAATGTCGCCAATCGAATTTGAACATAAAACCCACTTAAATTACCTATTAAGCACGCTACGATTAAACTGTTAAGGCTTACTTAAACTTAGTTTCAAGACATTCGGACGACGACACGACTGTGATTAACATAACATTACTTTCGTTTGCAACGTTTTGTAAAATTTACAGTGACTAAATTAGCTATGTAAGTAACTAACGTGTAATTTTAGGAGCAATAACTCAGTGGCATATCGTGAAGAAGCTGATTTGTAAAAAGTTTATAAAGGCGTCGTGCGTGGTGTAATTATTGTAAGTAGCGAGAGTTTGGGAATAAAAGAAATTCATCCAGTGTGATTTTTTTTTATTTAATTAAATACGCATCTGCATGGATGATCGTTCTTCTATCTGCAACCACTGCTGTCTGCTAATCCACAAAGTACTGCGTTAATCAACTCCTAATAATTTAGGAGTTCATTAACGTAGTCCTTCGAGGATTAACGTGGGAGTGGATACCTAATTATGTTTATCTCTCTACTGGTAGGTACACTCATACCTACAGCTGCCATAATATATATATTTATAATATAATATATTTTCCTTAGGGACAAGAAAATTTGAAGTGGATTTTTGAATATTGGGTGAATGGGCTTTAATTTTATATTGAGATATTAGTTTCAATTGTTCATATTAACCAGAGGTCAGAAGTAGTGTGACCCCAAAGTTTAACAATAAATAGAATAGTCCACCAATTAAATAGACCATTTAATGTGGCATTCTAAAGCAGCAAGTAAGTTAATTTCCACATTTGTTGCCTTTTTGGTTTTGTTTGCAAAACAGATTAGATTAATAGATACCTACACAATATTAAAGCTGAACCTTGATAGGTTATATGTACCAGGAACCTTTATATTGTGTCCAGGGGAGACCCAGATAGGAATCTTAAAATATGTTTACAAAACTTTTCATTTATGATTTGGATTAAGATTAGCGTATGATTATATCTCATTACCAGGTATAAATTCAAAGTAGAATTCATATATTACACTACCATAAATGTTTCAAAGCTGATAAGCTATATGGAAAATGTAATAAATTATTTAATAGTCACAATAGCACACTATAATGATTATAGTAAATTTTCAGTCAGGCATAGGTAAGTCAGCAAGAGTATTTGTTGACACAACTCAATAACTCAGGCGCAGCTTAGCGCAGCAGCTCTTAAACATACCTAGATAGCGGTAGAGGCCAAAAAGCCCCCCCAAGGGTCGCGGGTTCAAATCCCGCTAGGGGAAAATGTTTCGTGTAATGAACATGGACACTTGTACTCGAGTCATCATTGTTTATAAACATATTTAAGTATGTCTATCCATTCACCTAGTATCCATAAGACAAGCTTTAGGCTTAGTTTGGAACGGGGTAATTGGTGTGCCAGTCTAGAGAATTTATTATTAAATATTATTAAAATATATCTAGGGAAATTAAACTTTCTTAATGTAGGTATGTTTCTTCGCGAGCTTACGTCCCCGAATTCGAACCAGCACTCCCCGTGCCTAAGATGCTTCTTACCATTGCTCTACTATCACTCTAGCCATACTTTTTTATCTAACAATCATATCAATTCACCCACATGTAGCTACTCACATTCAAGTTACTCGTAATTCTTTAACAATATAAGATTTGGATAACAGTGTCAATAAATATTATCACGGATAATAATCTACTAAGGTTATGGTCATTATGTTACGTGTAATTGCGCAATATTTTGTAATTCGTGTACATACTTGTTTGATATAAATTATATATACTGGTGTTGTAATGCCATTAAAGAAAAGTAACAAATAATTGCTCAATAATAAAATTATATATTTACTTAAATGGTGTTACAACATCAGACGGGACTCTTATGTTGTCGAACCCTATCGTAATATATCGCTGTAGTACCTTCACAGAGTAATAATATACTTTTTTTTCTTTTTTTTTTTTTTACGTGAGGTATGCATTTACGCACCGTCCAAGTAAACCTAGGTTCGGCCTACGAGGGATGTGTCGAGCTCAGAGGCGGGGAAAGCACTCTACTACCGACTAAACCTCACGGTGGTCATTCTTCGGGCGTTGGCGCAGATTCCGGGCTCCCCACTCGGGACTACGCGAAATCTACGTCTACGCCGCTGCCGATCCATGCGGCCCATCTCGAGGGAGAGGCAACCTCGCCCCCAGAACACCTCGCGGTGCTTATGACGGCACAGACCACAGTGTCACCCCATCCTATTTAACGGACGAGGATCCACGTGTCGTCATCTTCTCTGGGGCTGCTTAACGAAGTGAATGCAGGCCCCCCCGCAAACACTCCACAGCCCCAAAGGCCCTTTTAGTCGCCTCCTACGACAGGCAGGGATACCACAGGAGTATTCGGAGCCCCCCCTGTAGGGCGCAGAGTAATAATATACTACGACAAGTACCTTTATCTACCTTTTGCTGCTTTTACAAGTAAACAAACCCAACGGAAATATCTACACGCTAACATCAATAAACATCAATAAAACCTTCATTATAAGATAATGCAGCTATTTAAGTCATTGAAAAAAATAATTTGACAGTTAGTATTTCAATTCATTCACCCCGATTGTTATTCAAAATTCCAGTCATCAACATATTCATATCTCTAAATTATGTGTTGAATGAGTTTTTCCTTTCCTATGTCAGCAGGATTCTGCCGACTTCATATTCCTCATCTACAGGTAATTATTTAATTCCGTCAAATACCCTTTCATATCTCCTGATTATCAGGTAAAGATTTCACGTCGTAAGGCATGTACACATACAATAACCCTATGGACACACTTTTGCAATACCGTGAAGGTTGATTTTGTATCCTGCTCTACAAAACGTAGACAGACACAAATAAAAATCTTCCCGAAAGCACGTGCTTTCACAATAATGTTATGGTGGCCACTGCATAAGAACATTACAAGCCAGAACCACTTTTACTGGCGGCACTGCGGCCTGACTCGCCCGGCACAACCGGCTTAGCGTCTCTGGCCCTTTAGGCTGCGCCTGGATTTAAGTGAAAAGAATAATGACGGTGATAATCATAATCACCTCCGCTATCTTTAGGCACTGGAAGCTCTGTATTCGGGAATGAAGCCTTATAATTATTTTCATACCATTTGATAATATACATATGTTGTAGGTAGGTGTAACAAACATTATCATAATATGATATGAGGAAATATCGCGATACATACACAGAACCCACTTTTAAGTTAATATTTTGGGATAGATACTCCTACATTATATTTATCAAAAGTGAGTCTGGCTTTATTTTTATTTTATTTTTGGTTTTTTTTTTCAGCCATTCTGTAGTTTGTAGTTTCCTCAAATTGATAGAATATTTATTTTGAAGAAGTAATGGAAACTGCTTGCCTACGCATTCGGTTTACGCCTCTCTTGCAAAACATTCAGAAGGAAGATTCTAGGCACTTTTTGGAAATAGTACCAGAAATAAGCTGCATACAAAATCTTGATAAAATTCAATGGAGAAAAGAAGAAAACTCTATAGAGTATACGATACCTATGACATACAAAATTATATTGAGAAAAAAAGAAATAATTAAAGACGACAATGAACCGGTCGAAGTTTTAGACAAGACTTACCATTCCTGTGTCGATCTATTGCTACCATCTTCAGATACAAATCTCATGAAATTAGGATCTGGAGATATTAATAGAATTGTAAGCGATACCTTTGTTTTAACCAAAGTGACTGCCGATGTCGAAAAGTGCAGTATTCTGCTAAAGGATATTAATGATGTAAATAAGATTGAGAATTCTATTGAATTGGTAACAGCCCAATGTCAAACCGAAGTAAATAGTAATCCGTCTATTACAAGCCAATTAGTTTATAATGAAGTAATTGATCAGCGCAAAACACGAGTGGTAGCCATAACACAAACCTCGGCCGAAGGTAAAGGTCGAAATTAACATAACATTTTCACAATTATTTTTTTAACCTTTATTTCATTTTTTTTATCGTGTTTATTCTCTTTTCCAGTATTACAAAGTGAGTCTCTTGTCCAGGTTTCAGACGCCGATATTTTCGACTGTATTAAGCGGTCTATAGATAAAATTACCAATACAGAGTTGTTCAGTACCGCATCAAATATGAATGGCGTAAGAACCTTGGTGACGATAGGCAGCAAAACGGAGACTAAAACGAAACTAAGCTTAACTCCAATTTGCTCCATCAACACCGATGACGAACAATCGGCACCTGACAAACAAGGAATCAATACGATTGTCTTCAGAGTTTACGAATCTCCAAATTCGTTTGGTAGTGGAAAAATCGATGGCAAAAATATCATCAACAACGACCTAATTTGTGACATGTATAAAAGTAATCGTGACTTTCACTGCAAATCTCTAAAACAATACGACTCTATTAGCAGTCACAGGATCCTTCCAGAAGTGAGAGTGGCGAATTTCATACAAATAATGGAGAAAGAAATTATGCCTCTTAAATTAATGTTAGGCGATATTATAAATAAATGTTCGTCCTTAGGCTTCAGTTGGAATAAACCACAACAGAATTCGGTAATTTACAAAAATGTGTCCAATGATAAGCAAATAGACAAGTGCCATAAAACAACGAAAGAAACTAAATCAAACCGTGTAGTTTATTCAATTGTGTTTGACGGATAAATATGTTGTTCATAATAAAATGTTTTGCCAGTCTTGATTTATTTGTATTATTTTTATATTTTATTCAAAGAATTTTATTAATTTTAACTAACGATAAGATTTTATACATTAATGAAATAATATAAAAGTTTACGACTGTTTTAAATTATGGGTAGATTATGCATGATGTACTCCTTAAATTCCCGCCTTGACGTTATCAAATCGTCCAATGAGTAAAAAAATCTATAAATTTAAAATCTAATACATACATACACGCATTTATGTAGGATTCACCGTAAATGTCTTAAAATAATATTTGTTGTAAGGCATGAATACAACAAAACATCGTGACAAACCGACACATTTAAATATCTTAAGAATGTGTAACGATGCTCCAGTTTGTTTCATGTGCGTTCCCATTTGAGGGTCCACATTGGAATTTTGAGCTTTTGAATGTGTCAGCCTATAGTAAGAGTTCTCAAACGATAGTAAATTCAACCTCTAGTTTGTAAAAGTCAGCACAACTTAAAAATAAATAATAACAACAAACAGTAAGTAAGTATTTTTACTTACCTATTTATTTACTTTTCCCACAAAATCCTAATATTTGGTCACCGCGACCGTAGTATTTCTTCGCAGGAGTTTGATTAGTATTTTTGGGTAAAACCGTACATTTATTTGTACTGTTCGGCGGACCAACAGTTTGTTAATTTTTTTTACTAACGAATAGACTAGAACAATTGTCTAGTTCTCAACCAAATGTTACGTAAATTGATTTATTTTCATGACAAACGTTTCAATTGAGGGACCACCTTTAATCGATTGAAACTTTTGGATAGCTTCTTTTACAAACTAGAGATTGAATTTACATTGGTTTTAAGACTTTTACTAACTCTCAGTAATACCTATATTTTAATTATTACTGTTGTTTTCACTTAATATGAATTTATCGTGATCAATTGAGGGGCCACCTCCTACATGCTACTTTTTCTTATTGACTTAGCAGGAACGAGTGACAATTAATGAAATTCGTTTTACAAATCTTTTACTAAGAGTAGCCATTTACAACAGTTGTAAATATTAGGTAGAATATTAAATATGGATACGTGTCAGTTACGACTGAGGGTCCAGTTTATCAAGCACTTGCGGGGATTGAACCCAGGTTTCTTGGGATGAGCGACGGAGAGTACAACACTCGCGTCTTTGGGCTAACTGTGTTGTTACGACTGAGCCACCTTTAACCGAATGCAACTTTTGAGTGCCAACTTTTACAAACAAGAGGTTGAATTTACAATCGTTTGAGAACTTTTACTATAGGCTGACACATTCAAATGCTCAAAATTCCAATGTGGACCCTCAATGGGAACGCACATGATTGTTTCGTTCCCCTACCTAAAAGTATTTTTAGGCAATATAACATAGTGGATTATTATTGGGTTCTATGGATTTAGTATGCCTAATACAGTATCTTGTAAGTATACCATAATAATTTTCCCTTCCTAAAATATTCAAGCCTTCACACATCCGTTAGAAACATGGCCACCAGAACAGTTGCCGAGCAAATGGCTCAGAGCTTAGCTTTTGAAGTGGAAGCAGTACCACAAAATGCTACCACCGAAGCAGCCTGTACCACAAATAGTACGCCTTTGAATGTGAGAATCAGAGTCAAGAAGAGAGACGAATCTGGAATGCAGCAAGGCGTACTGTCAGTCCCTAAATTCGGTCACCCTGACGCGGTGCCGGAAAGAATCCGACTGATCAGTAGCGACCAGACCATTATGTCATTCGATATAGCTATGGAAGCCGATTTTGCGAAGAAGGCCAAGCGAAAACCGCGAAGATCCTTCTTTGGTTAGTAGTTAGTTATCACTTTTAATAAGTATCATTGAGCCGATTTAATTTTTAGTGAAGGTTTAATTTCATCATAATAATTAAAGAATGCTATTCAAATATCACTATTAAAATTTTTTTTCATAAAAATAAAGAGTGATGGGAGACTCACAATGAAGGAATTTCCGTTCTGAAACTGAATTCGCTACTTTTGAGTATTAAGCAAGGTGATACACTATAATGAGATTATCTAATCTCATTCATGTATTCAATTTTTGCGACCACGTATCACTATATAAAAGCTATGATGACTATTATCAGTTGATACAGTTTGATAGAGTTGGCGAATGGCTGCAACGGAATTTGTTAACCCTAAACGACTCCAAGACTAAGTCCTTGACATTTGAAGTTACGTTAACATCTTGGTGTAATCATTGATCAAACATTGTCGTATAAATCACATATTGAGTTTATTTTCCCCAGAATTCGGAAACTTATCTATATCTTCGCTTCTTACAATTCCAAAAATAATAGGAATACCTATTTATTATGCTCTCAATCGCACACTTTCTTCCCATTCAAGTCGCATCTTGGTTACATACATAGCTCATACACACATACACTTTATCACCCACACACCAACATTTAATCTTACTAATATTATAAACGCGAAAGTTTGTATGGTTAGATAGATAGATGTGTGGATGTTTGTTACTCTTTCACGCAGAAAGTACTGCATAATGGAACCTTACAATAGTATAGCTTATACATTAGAATAACATATAAGCAATGTTTCATCGATGTACCACGCGAGCAGAAACTAGTAGTTTATGTGTGTTTCTAAAATTTTTAATATCTTGTTCTAAGCTCTAACCCCTCTTGTCTTGTCACGTCACGTCAATTATTCATTACAGCCAATCCTTCTGTGGTTCTTTTAATTTCCAGTCTAGTATGGTTTAGCAGGTGGTCGTCGTTAGTTTCTTGCCCATATTGGAAGAAGTGGCACAGTGCAGAGAGGGTTGGCGGTCACAGGGGGAGGCCTCTGCTCAGCAGTGGGGTTAAAATAGCAAAATAAAAAATAAAAATTGTTTAGCAGATATTGCGTCAGGGAAACTAAGTGTAAAGAGTTCATGTACTTACCGTATAACACTCTTCATTACTTGTTCAGGCGGATGTCTGGGCCTGCAATACGACGATGACGACGATTCATCTTACTTACCAAGTACCAGATACAGTTCTAAGACGGCAGCCGGAAATGTATCAAGCAAATCAGACGGCGTGATTAAGCAACATGGCGTGTTGTCGAAAACAAAATACGACAATTCCGAGTTACAGTCGTATAAGCGAAAACCTGATATATTGGGAAAATGCAAACCAGGTATTTAAGAATATAATTTGTTTGCTTCAAATAGGGTCTTATAAAGATGGAATGGAAAGCTTATAGTATACTAGCTGAAAACCTATTTAACCACACATTTGTAGATTGTTAACTAATATAATATAACAATTATAATTAGGTTTATTTATGTAAACATAAGAAAGAAGAAATAAAGAAAAACATTTATTTAACATAACACAATTTCATAAAATCAAAGCACTAAGATACTTTGAACGTGGAGTAAAATCAGAACAATATATTTTATTATTATACGATTCATAATCATAAAATAAAATTATGATTACGCACGGGAGCTGCGGAGTTAGCCTAAAAATATAATATTATTTTCAGGTGGCTGTTTGGACCCACCCTTTGGTGAAGAGAAATATGCATATGAACCTATACAAAAACAAAAGATTAAAGACAATACAGCAAGTATCGACGAAGGATCGACTCCAGAACAAGCTAAAGTTAAACTTCCAAAACGTGTTGATGCGGTTAACTTCTCATTTGAATCGAAAAGCATGGAATTGCAAAAATCTAAATTAAAAACTGATGATAATTCGCTCTTGAGTCTATATAAAACGAAAGCGAAAATTTCTTTAGATTCAAAGTATTCCGATTCCGTCATTACTTACCCGCCTGATATTGAATCCCCCCGTTTAACCAACAATGACAAAAATTTAAAAAGCAATGCAATGAGCGATACGAGACAAAGAAAGTCGTTTAATGAAAGCATTGAAGCCTTTTTCAGTTCTCCCCGAAGAACTAGTCGTTTCAGTGAAAGATCAAGTAACGACAAATTCTTAGCAAGACATGGCAAATCGAACACCGGTGGAATTGTCTCCCATACAAAAAAACAGACATCGCCTAAAAATGGTTGTGATATTTTAAAAACCAATGAAACACTGACAATTGACACTTCTAGCAAAGAAGGCCCTGTAGAAGATAAAATCAAACATGAATATGATAAGAATACTGCTGTTACACGAGATACTGATCACAGTACGGCATATAAAACTGAATCCCAAATGTTTACCGATAAAGTTCCTAGTCCTATTACGCCTGAATTTAAACAAAAAGAAGCTAATGAAATTGACGACTTTTTAAAATACGTAAATAATGCAGCACTTACTCAAACTGAATTAACTGGGACTAACACAATCAATCCGATGCTCAGAACACAATCTATGGATTCAATAGAGTCAAAAGAATTAAACAAATTAATAAATCAAGAATTGCATAATATACCTGGCTTTCAAATTGAAAAACAAAAAACATTAGAACAATCTTCACCTAGACATAAATACGCAAATAATGAAATACAAGATCAGACAGGATTAACTGAGGATAATACAATCAATCCAATGCTAATAACACAACTCGTAGATCCTAAAGAATCAAAAGATTTAAGTAATTTAATGAATCAAGAATTATATAATATACCTGACACCCGGATTGATAAACATCTCACATTAGAACAGTCTTCACCTAAATATAGAAATGATGATAAAATATTAGATATGAAACAGGAATATGAGAGTATACAAGATATGGAAAAACAAAGGGATAAATTTAAAGATGAATATAATTCCACACAAGATAATATTACAAGAGATATAGATATCAATTCACAATCACTCTTGCTCAGCACACCCCAACATAATGAACAAAACAAAGCCCAGTTAATAATAAATAAAGAATATGACAATGTCAAAAGTGGACAATCATTTGAAAATTCAGTAACACAATTGGAAAGTTATAATAATTACATAGAAGAACCACTAAAAGATAGCAATTTCACTTCCGATCAAAAACTATCGAAAGGCAAACACGCACAGAACAACAATTTAGAAAATGACACTACTAGAAACTGTTATCTGAGTCAGACACCAACTATAAATAGTAATAATGTCGAAAATAATACTTTATCAAATGTACCTAATCAGATACAAATCACCAAGGAATATCAAGACGATGACGAAAATACTAATGAAGCTTTGTCCCTACAAAAGTTAAAAGAGAATAGTTTGAAAAGTGAAACAACTTCAAATGCCTTGTCGAATTATGAACCAAATTCAAGCAATAAACCCAGTTCTAGTTCAATATCACCGCCAAACTACAAACCAAATTTAGAAAACGAAGCTATCACAATCTCATCATCCAATGAAAGATCATTACAACCTAAGAGATCAGACGAATTAGCCACGAAAATTGCAAGAAATAGCGAAGAAATTACCAATTCCAGTGGACTACCAAACGAAGATTATGAAAAAGAATATGAGAGTTCATTAGAAAATTTAAAACAATCAAAGGAAGCTACCGACTACGGTGCTGAGACTTTAAACCTTGGTGACAGCTTAAAATCCACTCGTGAAAGCAATAGACCGCAATTTCAGGAAGATGATTTAGTTTCTACTCAAGTGATGGGTGAAGAAACCGAAAAAGACTTAATAATTAAACCAGATTATCAAAACAACCCTCTTATTTCAGAAAATATGGGAAAGCAATACAATACTTCACTACACGATAATATAGCACGTCAAGGGTATTCTGACAATGAAGATCTTACAAATATAAACACTGAACGTGGATCCATCGCCCACTCTTCATCTATTCATTCACACTTGACACCAATCACACAAGCTGAACCCGACATATTAGATACTCCCGCATTCCCTTTTTCGTCATCACCATTACAATCTAACGCAATGTCAATGAAGTCATCAAAATTGAGATTTCAAGACAATCTACATGCTTTAGATAAATCGTACTATGACGACCAACAAAAACCTTTACCAGGCTCTAGTTCCTTGAAAAAAGACGCCGTTTCTCTAAATCTCGCATTCCAATCTTATGTCAATGACAGAAAAGAACGCACACTTAAAACTATAGATCCTACGTCTAAAGATCTCATTCGGTATCCAAATGACGCGTTTACAGTAATACAATCTCAATTAAGGCCCAATGGAAATGAAATCAGAATCCCTGTCGATTACGATAACGAAATGACTATACAGCTTCGTAGAAATAGGAGCCCTACTCACTGCGTTCAAATTCTGGAAGAAGAAACATTAACAGAAGATGGAAAAGCTCAGGGACCTTTAGGAGATTATAGTAAGTAAATCAACTTAATTTCTTATAAATCACAAAATAATTGTGCATTAAAATGCCCTCAATTTAATGAAAACAAAGTGTCTTAATTCCTAATCTTGGTAATGACTTTCCATTGCCTCTATATTATTGTAGAGCTTTTGTTTTTAATTTAAGCATAGCTTAGAGTACAGCCAAGGTATTGTTATAACAAGGTATAAACGTAACATTAAATAGCTACTAACCAGGGCCGTCTTTCACTAAATGGAGGCCCTGTGCACATTAGTAAATTAATTTGTATGTCGATGATCCATTGGTAATGTGGAACTGGGGGGGCCTTCTAAGATCGTGGGGGCCCTTGACACGTGCCCAACGTGCCCAGTGGGAAAGAGGGGACTGCTATTAACTACTACTTATAATAGAATAACTTAGTAGAATGCTTAATTTTTTATATTTTTTTGTAGCACAACATGTTTGTTTTTTGGTAATTAGGAAAATCTAACAAGACACTCTCAACTCTCAAGACGGTCAATGTGAGCTCAAGTGTATCATCCAAAAAATAAATTTATTATTCTAAGGTTCTCAAAACATTTTATAAAACAAATATAGCAGGTTATAGTTTCATCCAGATCAAAATAATAGGTACCTACTATAATACACAACACGAAAGGTATATCAACTTGGATATCAGGAAAAGCCGCGGAGAAAAGCTAGTCTTTATTATTTATAAAAGTTACACTAATATGTATATGATTACAAATATACATATTAATTTTGTTTTTGTGAGATAAACAAATAAAGAGTATCGCATACATATCACATAGCTCCAGAATAATTTATCGTGGCTCAAAAATTTGTTTAAGATAATTATAGTTTATTTTTAATATAACTTTATAGCATTTCCTTTAAATTGGTTTAATGGCAAAAATAAATTTTCATAGATTATACCCAATTACCTTTATTATGATAACGACAACACATTACAATTAACCTAAACACGGCCGCATTACCCTCATTGCACAGAACCTATTAAACTAATGTAGGTACAAACCCATGTAATAATGTTACCTACTTTTATACCTACATAAAAACTGAAGAGGGTTTTCAAATAACAAAAACCGCCAGGTGGCGCGAGGGAGTCTCGTGGTCTGGTCTTATCACTGTCACTATTGGCTCTTTGTTGACAGCACCCTTCATAATGTGACACGTATGTTAGTTTGTTCTGACAACTAACCAATGAGGAGGGTGACAAGATCCCAAGTCACAGTTACGCCACCTTTTGGATGTTTTAATTCAAAAAACTCCATTCTCGAAGAGCAGTGTTAGAGGGGAAAACTTCTTAAACCACATCCAGTCAAAAACTTGTTGCTAACTCGTCAATACATAATCACAAACCAATACACCATTTGTCGCCTTTTAAGACATGCCAGGCAAGGAACACAGTTGGCACATTTTTTAATTACTTACCAGTTATTATTATATGCACATACCATACATATATGCATGCAATTTATTTTTTACAGGTTTTCCGAATTTGTCAAATCTAAGTCCCACCGACAACAGCACAAAGGAAATTCTGAACAAAATCATTGGGGGCGATGTGCAAAAAGTTTTAAATGTCATATACGAAGAAGAATTGGTCCCTTTGCAGAATACGATACTGAGTTTGAAGCAAGAAATTGAGGTTATACTCAGCGAACAGTCGCTTCTTCTTGACGAGCTGTGCGATACGCTGAAAGCGAAGCCTGTGCGCCTATTACGAGTCAACCCAAGATGTGGATGTTGGAGGAAATAAAAAAGGAAATTTTCAGATTGAACCTTTAATCATGTATTGGCCTTATGAAAAAGTAATCATCTCCTCTATGTTACATACCGACCTAAATAACTCTAAATTTTTAAAATAAAAAAAAGAAGATATATACTAGTTGGGATTTCAACTACTCTCCCGGCATGTAATGAGACATTATGCTTTTACCTATTGTACTTACAAATATGTATTTATGTGCAAGTCAAGTATAAGCATTTAAAATAGATTGATATGACTGTATTAATTATATTTATTTCAACCGCAAGGCAAATAACATCATATACCTACGTCAAATTATTTATTACAAGTAGAAGGTTTTAGGCAGCGATATATAATGGCAATATGGTTATATATAGCATGATATGGTTATACATAACTAACTAACTAACTAAACTTCACGCCACTTCCCTAGCGGTTATACATATTTTTATTAAAATACCTACAAATTCAATAAAATCGATTCTATATATAAAAGACACTTAATACCCTCATGTAATTAGTAACATGACCTATGTACCTTGATTTTATCATAATAAAAGCGATTAAGTCATATCTCGGTTGTATTTATTTATTACCGTACCTCAGCAAGTATCGCTCGTACTACTATATCTTCAAAGATATTTACAACACCTAACAAATAAACGTCTCGTTACAATATACTTACTGATAAGGAAGTTATTGTGACGTTTCACACATCAGATCAATATCGTTTTTCAACTGTAAAAATCAAAATTCCAAAATGATGATACAGATACAGTCGATTTTTTATGTTTTGACATTGAGGTAACACTACCTCTAACCCTAGAAGACCAGTATCTCTGTCCAGCCATCCTGACGATCACTGTTTTACTACTGTTAATGTGGCAATATGGTTTGTTTTTTGCCTCGTTGGTCTAGTGGTAGCATGCGCCGCCTAAGGACTAAGAGGTCCCGGGTTCAAATCCCGGGTCGGGCAAAAAATTTGTGGCCGGGTATTTCTATATCCAAATTACTCAGTAACAACCCGGAGTCAGGAAGTTGGCGGCTTAATCACCCCCGTGCCTCGGAAAGCACGTTAAGCCGTTGGTCCTGCGCCTAACCTCTCTCCGGTCATGTCGAATTGACGTCTCACCGGACTATGAGAGTGAAGGAATAGAGAGTGCACCTGTGTTAGCACACACACTTGTGCACTGTAATATCTCCTGCGCAGATGGCTAATCCTCGTTGAGATTGGCCGCCTTAACCGATATCGGTTAGGAGGACATTATATACTGTTAATGTATTTTACTACTAGCTGTACCAGCGGTTATACCCGTGCTTATGGTTGATGTTATATAGCCTCCCTTGATAAACGGGCTATCTAACACTGAAATAAGTTTTCAAATCAGACCAGTAGTTCCTGAGATTGGCGCGTTCAAGAAAGCAAACAAACTCTTCAGCTTTATAATATTAGTATAGTATAGATTAGGGAAATGTAAGATTCATGATAAATAATTCAACTAATATGTTAATATATCCTTTTTTTATATAAACAATCTATTAACATATTAATTAAACATTCATTGATCTGCTTACTGAACATTTAAATAGTCAAAATCGCCCATTAATCTGATTCCTGAATTAAAATAGCTTAATGACGTGCACTATGGAATTTTATTTAACGATGGTACCACAGACAATATGATTTTTCCCGTTGCAGCTGTCTCTTGTAATCGCGAAGTTTGTACCATTCCAGCTTATGGCTATGAAAGAAAAACGACAATAATGGTTTTTTTTTTTCATACAGTGGAACCGTTACGCATCGTCGTGATAAGATCATGGTAGTCCCAGGGCCATTTGTATGTATAGACACAGATTACTGAATAGTTAGTATAGTGGAGGACTCCTAAAATGGGGTTGAGCGAGATATACCGACTTAACTTCTGGGTTGTAACTTTCTCGCCTTAGTACCATATCTAAACGGGTCACTTTTTATCATATACCATCGGCGAGAACGATAGTCGCAGAAAATGCAAATGCGTGAATATAGGTATCCCCGGGATTCGTGTAACTCCTTGATCTGTGTCCTTGATGAATCCTTCCGTCTCCTTTGGCTCAAAGACTACTAACCTCTTAACAGAACAGGTTATATGGAAGTTCGACTGTTAATGGTAGACCTACTAAAACGACTAAGTAATAAAGTGCAATATAATAATAAACCACCTTGTTTACACTTAGTGGCATTTTGAATTTGAATTTGAAAGCTCTCCAGTGAAGTGTAAGTACTACCCATAGATAACCTGGTACTACCCTAAGCGGAAGAGGGGCGGACGTGGAAGACATAACTGATAACCTCGACCTTCAACAGCTTTGGTGAAAATACGTATAAAAAATGTGCATTATAAAAATGGATTAGTATTCCTTGCAATAAGTCCCAGTCATGACGTAGCTATAAAACATATCTAGATATAATGAAATACCAATTTAGATATTTTATTATCAAAACGTGTAGAGAATTAAGATAAACAAATATTGCGATGGCATGCAATTCAATAACATTGGCCAGGTAGGTAACTGATATAAATTAATATCTAGCTTAATTTATAAAAAGTATATCAGTCTCAGGAAATGAACTTTACATACCATACTTACATAAAGGTACAATCAACCACCGAAACAATATCATACAACAAGCTAATAATTACGCTATCTTCTAAAAGTATTAATGCTATTAAACAACGGTACTAGGTACCTATATCCTCCCTCTAAATTCATTGGACTGTTAGGAATCCTGAATGCTGTAGAGTCGTTTGATCAATAATTGTGTGCGAGGTGCCCCACAACACGCAATAGTATACCGTGTTGTATTCTACTAAGCGTGTTAAATCAGTCCAATTCAGCTTAATAAATTTGTCATTTTTCATTATCTGATGACAGTGAAATCAAATTTCAAATCTTTATGTAAACCAAAGAGCGTTCAACTCGATTTCTGTCTAAACAAATGCTGTAAATTATTAGGATCTTAAAATACCGATTAGGTAAATAAAGATTAGATAAAGGTATATATCGCAATAAATGTATTTTCAATTAGAAACAAAATTGTGCAATATAATTTAAATGACCTCGAAGCCTAAATAAAAATGTTCACAGTAAACACATACCTTATTATTTACACATTGGAAAATGAATATATTTCATGTGCTCAATATCACCTGCAACTTCTGTATCTAGAAGTAAAACACTAAGTGCATCGCACCGCGGAGAATCTGCTCTGAACTTGTTTACGCGTACGACGATGAAGTACATCTGAAGCTCAGCGCGAAGCAGTTTTATAACATCGGCGTGGCTCGCCGCGGTCAGTCGCGACAAACAAGTGTTCGAATTAGCATTGATAACATAAATTAATCACGGACTCACAAATAAGTGACTCGTTAAAATTTCTTGTTTATCTGCATCAAAATAAGTAAAAATTAAACAATCTATATCGCGCGCGACTGTTTTAAATTATAGAGTTTAATAACAAAGTTGAAAGTTCAAGTTTCATAAAAATATAAGTAATGTGAAGATTACTTGTTACAAGGAAGTATTATGAATGAAAACATGATGAACACGCCAAATAAACTAAATACTATATCAAAGAAAGTGAATGATGATGAGAAATATGTGGCAGATTTGGATCAAGCCCTTGCGGTAATAGGTGAGTGTATATTTAGCCTTTAATTGCTAGTTTGCATATTGTGGAAACGAATAAACATAAGCAAATGTATTTTGTCTTCGATCCTTGTAAACAATATCAACAAAACATTTTGTAAATAAGTAAATAGCTTGTGAATTTGTTGGTTTACGTTTTCCATTTTACCGATGATTGTTGTGCTGGACACTCGTAAGCGATTTATCTTCCCGGCACAAAACAAACTGCGTTAATTCGGGTCAAGCCCAATTTCGTTAAATGGCTCGGCCGTTTAAACGCGAATCAGTAACAATCATCGTCACAAAGTTTGCATTTATAAGGTTTAGAGTTTCCGAGGGAAATAAACTGGTCCTTTGCAAGGGGTGCATAAACTCAGCATGCAGAGATATTAATAGATATTAATGTGAATATACGAAAATGCAAACCCACGTGCACTGAACGGGATTGGTAATTTGTCTCTTTCCGTTACCTAACCACCCAATGTTGTACTCGGTTTTTAAGGAAATATCGTTTTCAAAATTCCTTTCCTGGATTTGGTCAACAGTATACATGACAATACTAATTAATTTGTATTGTGGCATAAGAGCAATCCAGGCCCTTGTTTTTCATTGTCCAAAAGGAGATGATAGATCTTCTACCGGTAATCGATGGTTTAATAGAATAGTTCTCTTTCATATATGTTCTTTCGACAAAGCTCAATCTTAAATTGTTAAAGACAACATAGACTAACCTACAGTGAAAAACAATCGATTTTTTATGTTTTGTTTTTGTCATAGTAACATCACTTCGCACTATGGCACGAAACAATATAGGTACAATATAAACAGAACATAGCATCACGCCCATAATCCCCGAAGGGGTAGGCAGAGTCAAAGCATGCGCCTTCAACCACATTCAGCCAAAAATAAAACCGGGCTGGGTTAGATGGAAAATTGTGAAAAAGCAGTGACAAGCGGCTAACCTGTCGCCTACACAATCACACACACAAAACCCGATATACCATTAATCGCCTTTTACGGCATGCTAGGCAAGAACCACTGTTGGCATATTCTTTTTAAGTCCCAGACCAACATGGGACAGTGGGCTGTGCAATATAAACATTACGAATCAGACACTAAAGAGACTTGTGACCTGGCCGGTATTGAGAATATGCCACAAGCGTGGTCATATAACGAAAGAATGTAGAGAAAACATACTTATAATAATTAGCTCATTCCTCTCATCGTTCGACTCATAGATTTAGAATTTTTTGTACATCCTAAATCTATGGTTCGACTTAACGCTGTTTCTATTTTAGCTTTCTGTCGATAACACTTTGATGACAAACCTAAGTGATAGTCTGCGCTTATTCGAATCTCAGGTTTGACTTTAATTCTCTGTAAAAAACATTTTTGTAGATTTACATTTGTGTATTTTTAAGAGCGATGTAATCCTCCATAAACATGGAATTTGAAAAACAAGATCTCGCAAGATTGTTTGGAATCAGCACATAGCAATCAGATTCCAAACAATCTTGCTAATTGCTAATTGCTATTAAGCAATAATACAAATAAGACTTAGGATTAAGGTTACTTGGTATTATCTACGCATAAGTGTAATGTCATCATCAGGTTTATTAACTCCAGATGTTTCAAGATTTTTAATTTTATCTTATCTTATCAAAAGCCTAAAGTAGAGTATTATTCTAAATATGGCCTAAGAGGTTCTAAAAATAGTAATTTTCTTGTGGTAGTATCTAGTTATCTCCTAAAGCTAAATATTTCAAACGGCTTAAAGAAAAGTTATCAAATTTTAAACTATAAACAAAATTTTACAATATTGTAGGTACTAAGAGTTGTTTAAATTGCATCAAAATTCAATTCTAAAACGTTTGATCCTTCTGACACCTCTTTTCGTGTAACAATAACTTGTAAAACTATTTTCAAAAGGAGGCGTACAATATTTTTACTTTTATGGCGATCAAAATGTATCTACCTAAACTTCAAAAGCAACCATACACTTAACTAGGTTGATCATTATCTACGTTCGATCATCCGTGACTTAATAACCCTTAAATAAGAGAACCAGACCGAAATATTTTTCTCAACGCATGCAGTTTTCCTTGTGATATGTTATCTCGTCTCCAAGCTTTAGTGCTATTGTTAGCACTAATACTAACCGCATAATATTGTATGCATACATTTTGGTAAAATTAGGGGAACGCATCCGATAGGAAGCAATATCCCTTGCGTTGCGTGTGAGGTTAATTTCAACCACAGTTGCCACTTTGTATAAAGAATGAACTGACTATGCCTGTTTACAGGGCTCGGCATATACAATCTGAAGTACTGCCTCGTACTTGCCCTGTTCCTCATCGGAGCCATCGTGGAGCCAGTGGGCTATGCGTATCTGCTGCCATCCAGCAAATGTGACCTCGAGATGTCCAACACGGTGAGGGGATTCTTATCCTCCATACCGTATATAGGTGAGTTTAGAAAACAGTACGAGGTACATCATATATCAGACAGCATTACATACATTGATCGGATCTATAAAGAAAGAGACTTACATACATCACGCCTATAATCCCCGAAGGGGTAGGTAGAGTCAAAGGGGCAGCTTGCCCCTTCAACCACATTCAGCCAAAAATAAAGAAAGAGACTTCGTCATTAAAATCACAAATAAATTCCATTACCGCGGACTCACAATATGCCTCTATTGTCAAACCGCACTAATAGTATTGATATACCTACTTAAGTAATGTATAAGTCTTTAGCTGTCCTTTGGATTAAGATGTAACACAACTATAGTGAAATGTAATAAATGTTGATAGATAAACTGTTGTGTATGCATTAAAAAGTAAACA
Source organism: Glyphodes perspectalis (assembly GCA_951394215.1). NCBI lineage: Eukaryota > Metazoa > Arthropoda > Insecta > Lepidoptera > Crambidae > Glyphodes > Glyphodes perspectalis. The sequence continues at coordinate 5,060,105 of OX596208.1, read as the reverse complement.
ACGACTATTAAACCTACTTTTTCGGAAAACAGAGCACATGAGGTAGAGATTCTGTATCCGTGGGTTTCATGAAACTCATGTCTCATATATTGCTAGTACAAAAGAAATCCATTCGCCTAATTGATCTTCGACATTTCTATTAAGACTCCATACACTAAAAGTTTACGTACACACAAATGTATATAGTAAATGGGCCTTCTAGCATTATGATATCAAATGCTAAGAAGTATAAGTAAACATGGTCACTATTTGTGATTCCAGGCATAGTCCTCACGTCCTTCCCATGGGGCTACCTGATGGATACGCAAGGGCGCAAGCTGACCGTCATCATCAGCTCCATGGCGGCGGGGCTGCTCGGGGTCGCGTCAGGGTTCATGCCCGAGCTGATCAGCTTCACCATCTGCAAGTTTCTAGCTGCCCTCTGGTAAGAAACGCTAACATAACCGAAATCTAGATATTACTTACACTTTTTTATTTTTTGATACTGTCGGGCAATGCCGAACTGACAGCGAGGGGTAAACTCGAACGCAAGGAACGTGGCTCTTTATATGTAATTTGTTTAATGTCGCACCTATTTCTCTTCCCATTGTTTGAGATAACCTAAAAGATCTCAAAAAAACTTTCGGGGAAGTCAAAATAAAAAATTGGAGAAGAAAAAATTCTTAAATTTATTTGGCGTCAATAACCATAACCATAATTTATGATCGTGAATTACTTCGTAATCAAGTACAGCCATACTATCAACGTCAACAGGCTACTAACGTGATTGTTGTAATTGAAAACTTAAAGAGTGTTTAGTAGTTCGTAATTACGCGTCGTTTGTCGGGTCCTACCTAAACCCGAACGCTAAGGGTTTTGTTTTCTGTCATTAATGATAGCCTTTATTTAGAAAATATGAATTTTTATTCTTGGGTTTACTACTAAAATAGTCTATTTTTACTAAAATATTTTATTGTTCTTTGTCATAAATCTGCTATTTTATTTGTAGGTATTCGTAGCTACCCCACTTACCCCTACCCATTTTTATATACAATACATATATACCTATCTCAAACAGCAGCAACAGCAAATTTTTCCTCTTTACCTATTTTTTAATAATATCTAGGTATATAGATGTATATCCATACAAGCATATTGTTTACCAAATTGACCGAATTGTCTATCCGTATCAATTCTTAATCCATATGATAACAATATAGGTGTCCTGCTAAAAACTGTGTCGTGCGGTTTAACGGTCATTTAATTAGCAGATTACGGTGCAATATATGAAAGGAAACGGTTTTGGTATCGCGTCATACTTATTTTCAATATTTAAATACACAGAATCTCGAATAGGTATTTTGACTTCGATCCTAAATGTAAGGTACAGGAACACAATAGCTTAGTCTTCAATACGTACCTATAGTTAATATTTGCATTGTACCAAATCTTTACGAGAAACAGTGGGGTGATTACGCAAAAGGATTTATCTTACGCTCCTTACCTACCGTGCCAGGGAAATGGATTTTTTTTTTTTTTTTGCCCAAAATTTATCTTATATCAAGTGCGCAAATTATCTAATCACCTAATAATAATAAATTACTGCACATACCACCCAACCACATCGAACGCAGATAATATTACTGACTCAATAATTATACAAGGTGACGTGAAACAGTTTATCACAGTTTTATCATAATTTAGTAGGGGACTACTATAAATTATGATAAACCTGCGATACGATGCCTACGATGCTAAATGTGGATTGACTCGAACATCGTGGAAACCTATTAGAATTGGTAAATTAGATAATAAAAAGAATGGTCCTATAATATTATCACTTTTAGCGGTGGGGGAAGCCCCTGCAGATTTTCAAAATTGTAAAAAAAAGTAGTGACATGGAAATGCTCATGCGTGTCAGGTGTTGATATTTTTCATGCTCAAACATATCTCTGATATGAAATTTGTATTAATCTAACGATTTGCGTGATAGGGGTGGCCGTGCTAAAGGGATGAAAACCAAACAACAAAAAAATTTGGTACTCGAGTGCGTCAGATTTTCAAAGTGAATCCTATTGAGGGTCAATTTTTTTTATCTGACAATTTGGAAGTGATGCGAGCTCGCAGCGAATTTGTGAAAATGTAATAAAAATCGCCGTCTTGAATCACTCGAACGCGGCAGATTTAAAAACAGGTAACGAAGTTATTGATCGAGGGAAATAATTGAGATATGATGCAATCTGGTAAACAACACCAATTATCTTAACCATCTTTAGTAGGTAAAAGGAAAACGAGTCTATAACATCGGAATAGTTCTAAACAACCATCCTATTCGAAGGAAATTTAAAAACAAAATATAATTAAGACAAAATATATTTTTTTTTACTTTTTCAAAGCCGACTCTATTTTTTATTAATTGTGTTGATTGGTTGCGATTATATCCAATTGCATTAATAAGTTATTGCGACCTAGTGTTAGACTAAGTAATCATTTGTTATTTATTAGCATAATACGCATTCCACACGGATGCAGCACAGCATCGGGAAATCCGATGCGTTTAAAGTATATGCATGCTCTATTCTAGATTTGTCAACCCTACCTACGCCTACGTTTAATAGTTAAGCCTTCAATGCCCTTAGGTAGATAATTATGAGAAGATAAACCATAAGTATCCCTACATCTCTGTGGCACCAAGTCATATACGTAAGAGAATATCTAACCCCTCAAAATATACTTGTAGTCATTTCTCTAATTCCATGCCATAATATTGCGGAGTAAACTCTAAATCAGCGAATGCACACCTTAATAGCGTTTTACCGTCAGCATAGCAGGCCCAGCCGCAGCGCCCTACACTTTCATCGGAGAGATTCTGCCGCTCAAGTACAGGGACATCACGCTCTCGATCACCAACTCCATGCAGATCCTGGGATCAGCACTAGTGCCGCGTAAGTACTTATCTATTACATCCATGAGGCGTGCATGTGGGTGGTCTCGTAACAAGTCTTGCATGTACCCGGTGCGAGCTTCTATAAATACGCCTACGTATGATCGAAAACAAAGTCCTGGACGTATTAACAGGCTCAACATCCTATGCCAGTGCACCATCGGCAAGGCCCAAGTCGTCTACTTACTGTTTGTTATCATTTATCATGATAAGGATAAAGTCTCTCTGTTAAAGAACCTTGCCTTGAAATTAAAACCATGAATTCAAAATTGGTACATAATCGTGTTTTAACTTATTTATAGGAAGTACATATATAACAACTTGTGTTATATGTAAATTGTTATCTAAAGTTAGATAATATTTCATGTTAATTATAGAATAAAAAATAGGACAATGTTTTATTAACAGACTTTAAAAAAAGGAGAGGGAATTCGACTGATTTTTTTCCATCACAAAGGGTAGGTAACTACTGTCTAATAAAATATTTAAATTATGCCTTACTTCATCCCACTATTTACTTTGGGTTTTTAAAAGATGTACGAGTTTTGTATACCTGTAATTCCTAAACTAAAAGTCGTCTACCACCCTCAATCTCCTCTAATTTATTTGTCCAAGATTTCCCAAAACAAAGTAGGTACCTAAGATTTTGATCGCAGTCGCTCTAATGCCTACACTCGCTTAAACTGAATTCTCGCACGGATATGACGTAGGTAGGTAGTAAGCGCTGAGAAAATTACAATTAGAAATTTATTTTAAAATTTTCTTTTTCAGTGTACGCATGGGCTATCCTCCCTGCTGAGTTCAGTGCAGACTTCGGCACTTACACGTTCAGGCCGTGGCGGCTGCTGTGCGTGGTCTACTCGGTCCACTACCTCATCCCTGCGGTCATCATGATCTTCGGCCCCGAGAGCCCCAAGTACCTGGTCTCCCAGGGCAAGCACGATGAAGCAATGGCGGTGCTGCGGACTATGTATGCGAGCAATAAGGGGAAGGCACCTGAGGATTTTCCGGTAATTTGAGCTCCTATCTAGTTATTTCCGACTGCGATTCTCATTTCAACTTCTTTTTTCGTTATGGCAACCAACCTTCTTTATAAAGTTTATTTCTGTCGGTGTCTTAAACTTACATATTTTTAGTAAGAATAATGATTAGTGTAGGCACAGAGTAATAATATCAATGTACAAGTGTAGGTATGCTATGTTGTTTTAGGGATTACGTGGCAGATTTAAGACGCCATTGTGTGTATAGTAAGTATGATGCATATTCCAAAGTCGTTAAATAAAAATATATATAAATTTAAAATCGGCTTTTCTTTTCGTTTAATACTGCTTATGCATGATAATGTGGATTCGCACGGCATTATGTTTGTTGACCACAAGAGATCATTACTTAAGTACTTATCTTAAAGCATGGGCGTAACTAATTAGCACAAATATAAACTAGTTCTCGCCCTTGACTTGTCACCATATGAATACGGAACCATCATAAAATACGGAACTCTAATATAAATTGGATCAAATAAATAATTTAATCCTATTAAGTAATGAATCGAACCTACTCTCACAATATAATATCGTCTAAATAAACAACTTTTTTTAATAAGTGTTAATCTTAAAGAATTTGCTCTACCTACTCAATTCGTCAATTCATATCCCCTGCCTCTCAAAAAGACTGTTTTAGAGAGAAATCTTAATTATGTTTCAGATTAAAGCATTGAAGATGCCTGAAGGTAATCAAAAAGAAAAAGTTAAGTTCCTAACTTCACTAAAAGTACAGACGGCTCCGCTTCTGAAGCCGCCATATCTGAAGTGGATGGTGCTTAACGGTTTCGTGTTATTTGGAGTATTCAATGTGTAAGTAAATAATGCATAGAGAATCCATAGAAGCTTTGACAAGATTTTTGTTGGCTTACCTTACATATGACTTACCTTACATTGACTGGCCCGTTGGTCGAGTGGTCAAAGACCCTGGCCATGAAACCAAGGGTCGCGGGTTCGAATCCCGCTAGGGGCAAATATTTCTTGTGATGAACATGGATATTTGTACTGGAGTCATGGATGTTTATAAACGTATTTAAGTATATCTATCCGTTCACCTAGTATCCATAGCACAAGCATATAAGCTTAGCTTGGGACTAGGGAATTGGTGTGTCAGTCTGAAGAATGATTTTTTTTTATATTCACGTAAGAGAAGCACACAAAAACCAGTCCCAACATACATACTTACCATCACGCCCGCAATCCCCAAAGGGGTAGTCAGAGTTCAAGAAACAAGTCTAGCTTGAAAGCGTATCTTTAACAAACTAAAATAACTTATCGTTCATATCGCTCCAGTATTGTCTCCATAAAGTCCATTGGGCACTAGCCCATACTTATTAATTATGTTCATTAAATTCCAGAACCAGTAACAATTCAATTATTTTATTTTATAGTGATGACTAAGTATGTAATATAAAATGTAACAACTAATATGTAGATAAGGCGATAAAGAATGTCACAGCGAGGCGGGGTCACGACTACGCTGTGAAACTTATTAAATTAATTATATCTGCTTAACAGATGTTAAGCAGATGGCGTTACAACATTTTGAATGTCAGATTTTCGTTTTCATACATAACATTTCAGTTTAAAATAAATATCCATGTTAATTAAAAATATATATGTATTTATTTCATGACTAAATCCATAACTTTGTGAATACAAAATTAACCTGGTCATATTATTTGTGAACAGACACACTTATCTTATGGACTGCATATAAAAGAAATATCAGTCGACATACTGTATGTCGTAAGATGTATGTATGTGACATACATCTTCATCACATCACATCTCCGTATGTGCCATGAAAAGCGTAACATACGTTTAGTTTTTACTTGTGTGGGTTATTCTTTAAATAAAACATAACAAGTCCTCCTGTTAAAAACTATTGCCCATACAGTCATTGTAATTACGGAAATGTATATTATGTTAATTATAGGTACATACCTAAATGTGTGATTGTAGCTTATGCATAATAATAATGTTCCTGCATGTTTTCTTGTTTGTTATTTTAATCAGATACTTTATATACTATTGAGCAATTTCCTAGTTAGGTACTTCGACCTATTTTTGTACAGTATATTAAGAAAATAATAACTCTTCAATTTATTAGACATTTAATTGGTAGGCAATAGGATACTAAAGTAGGTATACGGACTAGTACCTACTTATACCTGATATGTATAAGTAAGTACTAGTATATAGATACATATACCTATTAATTAACTCTAATGCAGTTCCTACAACAGTATATACATACATACATTACATACGCCCGCAATCCCCGAAGGGGTAGGCGGAGTCAAAGGGGCAACCAGTCCCCTCAACCACATTCGGACGAAAAAATAACCTTGCCTGGGTTAGATGGAAAATTGTGAAAAATTTGTGACAAGTGGCTAGTTCGTCGCCTACACAATCACACACCCTAAACCCGATATACCATTAGTCGCCTCTTAGGACATGCCAGGCAAGGAACACGGTTGGCACATTTTAAGTCCCAGACCAACATGGGACAACACAACAGTGAAATTAGCATATGCACCTATCTTCTGACGTTGCTTGTCTGAAAGTAGTAATCTTAGAAATGATCATATCATGAATCCACGTGAATTTACATAGTATTAATAAACCGCGCAGTTGTTAAGTAGGCCTGTTGGGTATAATAGGGTGATAGCTATTTTGCAATGATTTGTTTACACGAAACAATTATACTAACGAATATAACACTACTTCGTTTCAGATTGAATGGTCTCGCGATGTGGATACCGGAAGTACTAAACAGGGTTCTATCCGAATCTAGCAGCAGTGGCGCCACAGCTTGCGAAGTTATCGCACAAGGTCGGAACACTGTAAGTATAGGTACCTACTTACTATAATTTTATAATAAGGTTAATTGGCATTATATTACATTGTATCACATCTAGTCCCATGTTGGTGTGGAATTTCAAAAATAATGTGCCAACTGTGTTCCTTGCCTCATGCCTCAAAAGGCGACTAATTGTATATCGGGTTTTGGATGTGTTTATTGTGTAGGCGAAGAACTAGCCACTTGTCACTACCGTTTCACAATTTTCCATCTAACCCGAACCAGTTTTATTTCTTGGCCGAATCTGGTTGAGGGGGCTGGCCCCTTTGACTCCGCCTACCACTTCGGGAATTACGGCGTGATGACATTTATTATTTATGTATTTATCACAACTTTTTTTACTGTTTATGCAAAGATCAAATCTGATTTCGTATTTCCCAATTAAATATCAATACGCCGATCGTATAAATAGGCTTGAATATGTGAATGAAACTATCTATGGCAGGGGTTGGCAACCTGTGGCTTGCGAATCGCATGTGTTTCTTACAATATAAATTTAAGGCTCTTATGTTCCAAAAATCAATGAGCGAAACCCAATACTATCAATGCGTGTAGGTACAATCAATGCGTGTAGGTACTATGTGTATTATATTTAGCAAACATCTATCGTGTAAGCAAAAACTGTATACTTAATCTTAAAACCTTTAGCTAATACTTTACAGAAATTACGTTCTTAATAAGTACTTACCTTTTTATTCGTTGTGGTCCATATAAAACAAAATCGGTTGGTTACAGACAAGTTCCGATGACGCAATATGTGACGACACCATAGACCCCATAACGTTCATGGTGAACTCCGTCGCAGCCGTCGCCTGTGCAGTTATCGCACTAATCGTCAGCACCACAGTCAAGGTAGTCATTAAAAAAATATTTTATTCTTAATGTTAAACTTACTTGGTTTGCTTGGACCATGATCCTGGGAGTAGTTTTAATGAATATTCCATAAAAATGAATCTCAGATAACCTTTGTACAGATAAAATAAGATAATTTCACCTCACAGTATAAATTTATAAAAAAATCCAGAGGTACCTATGTGCTCGCTATTAAATTAACTTACCTCTGAGCTCCCACGTGAGACGCACGGATGTATCTACCATGGTACCAATATTTTAATAAAGCAATACTTATTCAAAAACTCAAGTTGTCCGCAGTAACTAAATGTGAAAAATTAGCTGCTTACATACAGCCTTCTAGCTATACCTACTCACATAACTCCACGTTTCTAAGTTAAGATATCTGTTAACACTTCCAGTTCATCGGCAAGAAGTACCTCCTCATCATGATCCTGTTAATTATTGGGCTATTCTGCATCATGATCAACGTGGCAACGCAGTCGATGGTCTTCGCAGTGCTGCTGTCAGCCACCCCGCTGACCGGTCTGGCCATTGGTCCCATCAACGCGTACAGTGTCGAGATATTCCCCACAAATCTAAGGTAACTTCTTAGATTTGTGTCTAAGATCTTGTTGAAGTGTGGACGTGACCGCGCAGCCTGCACATGATCTTCGCAGTCAGGAACGTATTTCCCAAGGGCCAAAAAGGCTATTGACCGGGGCTACAACAAAAATTAGAGGCAGCGAGGAGCGTAATTTTTGTGGTCAAATACCTTTTTTTTTTGTTGACACGGTGGAATGCTTTACGCACCGTCACCCTACCCGGGGGGCAGGGTGGTGTGTGGGACTTCCGGGGGCCCATTTATTCTTTGAATGCTTACAGCGTTGTACTACACTACAACTACACTTTTAATCAAAAATAAAATTGATTTGGGTTACACGACAGTTAAAACAAAAATGTAACCCAGTAGTCAAACCTTAGGTAGGTACTCAGCATTTTATTATAATATTCATGAAAATTCTTTCAGGGGTATGGCCGTGAGTCTTTCCATGATGTTCGGTCGAACTGGCTCCATACTGGGCGCCAATTTGGCCGGCGCCTTGATTAACGTCGCATGCGAAGCCATGTTCTACATGTTCGGAGGACTTTTGCTACGTAAGTACATCTACCAAGGGGCAGGAGTTCGCAAGAAGCTCCATGTAAGCTATTATAAGCCTATACTTATACATGGATATCCATACATAACATCACGCCCATAATCCCCGAAGGGGTAGGCAGAGTCAACGGGAAAGCAGGCCCCTTTAACCACATTCAGCCAAAAAAAAAACTGGGCTGAGTTAGATTGAAAATTCTAAAAAAAGGAGTGACAAGTGGCTAGTTTTTCGCCTACACAATCGCATACCCAAAACCCCATATACCATTAGTCGCCTTTTACGACATGCTAGACAAGAAACACAGTTGGTAAATTCTTTGAAGTCCCAGACCAACATAGGACTAATACTACTTATATGTTTTAGTAATATTAGTATTAGTGCTGTATATACAGAACATATTTCGTGACCAGCAGAAAAGAATAAAATATAAAATATCAATATAATTTGATTTAAATATATGTTCTCTATCCGACAATGTACGTAGAAAGCTAATTTCATTGCAAAGCTCAATATCTATAGCCGCTTATTCCAAAAGCTCTGACAGTAGGTATAATGATTAGGTAACCGGGTAAGAAGATGATGGTGATGGTTTATTCTTGTCGAATGATTAATTAAATTATTATTCAATTGTTTCAGTGTGTAGTGCACTCACATTCCTACTGCCGCGATCCAGAGCCGGTCCGCCAAAGAAAAAAAAAATAATAACCAGATTGTAAGATTTTAGTCTTGATTCTCAAATTGGAATATTATTTAATTTATAGGCATAATAATTTGTTAAGTAATAAATAACTTATTTTTACCTTATTATTTTATTTCATTAAAATTTTCGTTTTAGATCTATATTAAAAATATTTTTATTCAAAAACAAGTAGGTATTATATTTATTTACTCCAGGTACATGGTTAGGTGTTTTAAAAATATGCTTAGAGATAAAAAGTATAGGTTAGGTAAGGTTTTGTTCATCAAGAAGAATGTTGTAGGTAAATTAACAGTATATTTATATGAACACATTAATAAACATTATAGGTACATTTTCTTGTATAAACAATATTATGGAATTATCTATTTGACTTGCAACGAAATATACAGTTATAGACGTTAGTCTATGATAAACTTAAATTCATATTTATATTAAATATATATTACTGAAAATGGATTGTTATTTGGAAGGAATGTTAGGCTGCTTATTAAAACATGTTTTATACTCGCAAACTAAGTATTCTTATAAAATAATGTGCTGTATTACATAATATTTGTTGGACTTCAAGTTGTAGGTATACTATACGACCACAGAAGGATATTAAGTTGACATGTAATACATCACACCTATAATACATACATACAAATAGTTTACCACTCAATCTGTATTTAGGACTATGTTCTAATCGGAGTGCTTAAAAATTAACTTGACTGGGGGGTAATAACATATAACTTTTCAGATTCTGCTCAAAATAAAAAATCACCTATTATAAATAATTAATTCGTCAGACGAAATTGTCATAATATTTTTTTAGTAAAAAGACTTATTTTTACTAACTTTAGTGTAGACATACTTTTGTATGTGTTCAAAGCATAGAAGAGGTGGTAATAGTTGATTTTTTATTTGATACTGTTCTCGAATAAAAAATCATCTATTAACACCACACCAAGTCATCTCACAAACGCTATCCCATTAGATAAAATAGCTCGAAATCGTCCTAATACATTTAATGTAAATACAACTAAGTGCGTCACCATAGCCGAGCATCATTTGCAGTGCAAGTACTCGAGCACATATTTCTGTATATGCTCAACGCCGACTCGCTGCCGGATCATGGCGAGCGACATGCGGAACACCTCCTGCGCGATGTCGCGGTCGCGCGCCAGCTCCGACTCCTGGCAGTAGAAGCAGTTGTTGAAGTACAGCCCCGACACGCCCTCGAGGTCCGAGTCGGCCGCCGCGTACACTGTGGTGGCCGCTGCTTGTTGCTGCGAAACCAAAAATAATACCTATAAAATAAATTATAAATAATAAATTAATTCTTCAGACTGGCACACCAATTCCCTAGTCCCAAACTAAGCTTATAAGCTTGTGCTGTGATACTAGGTGAACGGATAGACATACTTAAATACGTTTATAAACATCCATGACTCGAGTACAAATATCCATGTTCATCACACGAAATATTTGGATTCGAACCCGCGACCCTTGGTTTCGTGGTCAGGGTCTCTATCTCTATAGAAAATGATATAAGGAATTAATTAACATATTCATCGCCACTTTTATTTCACGATGTTTCCTCGGATGTCGCGTACATTTCAGCGAAAGAAATTAAACTCGACAAGCGAGTCGGCGCTGAAATAAGATTTACGTGAACTCTCCGGGCGAGTCGGTGGCACTGTAGCATTTTGCTGTCTGAGAACTCTGTATCGTGAGATCTCATATTTAGTATTCCGTGAAACGGGAGAGTGCCTCTCAGATTGAGCGATAAGGGGGCTATTCACTAAGAAAAGTGGCTTAACCTGAACCATATACATTTAGACGACCTCTGGCTTGTACGTTTATACTATCAATATGGTTAAAAACATAATTTAAAGTGACTTATAAGTTTATGATAGTTTAGGCGACAAGATAGGACTTGCCACTAGCTTTTTAATAATTTTCCTTGAAACCCAATTTTATTTTATTTTTGATTTATTCTGGGTAAAATACTCCATGGAGCAAAAATAATCTTAAACCTCATTTAGCCAAATATAATTAAGATGGATGGAAAATTGCGAAAAATGTATGGCCAATGGATGCCACTGATGCATATATAATGTCCTCCTAGCCGATATCGGCCACGGCGGCCAATCTCAACGAGGATTAGCGATCAGCGCAGGAGATATTATTGTGTACAAGTATGTGCGCAAACACAGGTGTACTCTGTTCCTTCACTCTCATAGTGCAGTGAGACGGCAATTCGACATGACCGGAAAGCGGTCAGGCACGGGAGTGATTAAACCGCCATATTGAAATACCCAGCCACAAATTTTTGGCCCGACCCGGGACTGGAACCCGGGACCTCTTAGTCCTAAATCAAGATATGAGATGCATACATAACCAGAAACTTAATATCTAATACTAGTAGCACCCCGCGGTTTCACCCGCGTAGTTCCCGTTCCCGTAGGAATACGAGGATAAAATATAGCCTATGTTACTCGATGATAAAGTAGCTTTCCATTAGTGAAAGATTTTTTCAAATCGGTCCAGTAGTTTTGGAGCCTATTCAATACAAACAAACAAACAAATCTTTCCTCTTTATAACATTAGTAAGTATAGATACCATTAGTCGCATTATAGGACATGTTAGGCAAAGAACACGGCTACTCACCAGCGACTTTGTAAACGGACGGACTATGAAAAATGCGAGTCGGAACAACCACCAAGACTTGCTCAGATTTGTGAACACCATATTCCCTGGGTGAAGGGAATTCACGCATATTCCCTTAGGTCTCCACTCTTCACTTAACACCTATAACCACAACAAAAATATGTTTCAATAAAAAGTATTTCAATGTTTGTAATGATAATGCAAGTTTATATTTTTTATTTCAATGTAAGTTATTGAGTCGCAAAATTGAGTCATGCACAAGTCATGTTATCCTTTTTAATGGGATGGGATGGCGACACCATTTATACTTAGTTTTGTTATATCAATTCCGTAAAAGAAAGTATTGTAGTATATTGTAAAACCTTATTGATTCTGAATTATATTGAGTCTATGATTTTAAATTTTACAAAAACTGCTTAATATTTACTCGGTTGACCATACGAACTAGTGACGTCATAAACTGACAAGCCCAAAATCGATGCAGTGATTGCAGTTTGAAAGCTTTTATAAAGTATCTCAATTGACTTGCCCGTCAACATTCCTATTATCATACCACTTCATGCATTTATTCATTAATAAGATATAATACACAACAAGCAAATTAATTCATTTTGACACTATTATGTAAATCGCAAATTGAACTTCATGAATTCGTCTAAGGTCCAAGGCACTTACGTATATGGTTTGAAAGAAATAATACCAACCTTTGCAGTAACTACATTAAAGAGCTTCGAATTGTTATACGCCATCATTGAGCTGTACTGCTCCCTAGGCATTGACAGGGTTTGTTGGGTAAATGTATTTTTCAAGTTTGCATATCTGGAAATATTAATAATTTAGATTAGTATATAGGCAATATTAGAACTGGACTTAAAAAATAATATAGTAACCCTACTATATTAATTATAAAAACACAAAATTAATTATCAAATATATCAGTTTTTTGATGATAGAAACATTTATAATGTAACGAATTAGATAGGATCAGTATTTTGAAATCTTTTTTACTATAAAATATACTAAACAATATTACATCACATTGAATGTGCATAAGCACAATACTTTAACTGTCTTAAAAACAGGATAATTATTTTTCGCCCTCACCTATGAGATTCAGAAGATACAAACAAAACTCGAGAGTTCTTCTTCAACAACGGTTCCAGAAGCAAAGCTAAATACATATGACCCAGATGGTTCACTTGGAAAGTTGCTTCCAAATTATCTTCAGTCTCAGTGTATGGAAGCCCAAATACACCAGCATTCAGAATCAGCATATCTAAATGACTGGAAATAATAAATATATATTATCTTGTGTTGCATATTAACATAATCTCATGTATGTAAAAAAAAGACAATGGCTATATTTTATTAAGCAGTCAGCATCAGTTCTACCTTTTAAAATTTATTTTGCAATGCAATAAAATAAAGGTTTGATATTTTTTGTATGTACACATCAGTGTGGACTAACCGGGGCGGTCCGCCCCATATTATCTCCAATTTCCTGTAATCATTGTATAACAAACAGTAAAACCCCCCTTTCCGTCCAATTTCGGGCAAGCAACACTGCTCGTATCCCTACTAGGGACCTCATACAGTTCTTTGCCATCCCTGGCCTAAAACAGGCTTAACCCGCCACTGGTATACATCCTTAGTCAGATTTATCATGGCATTCAGTAGAAAAATAAATCTCACGTATCACATTTCACTTCTACACGTCTTAGGTAGATGAAACCTACTTTGGCATGTATATCAAATAAATAACAAGACTCACTCTGAAAAAAGTGTCTTGACAGCTAAAGCACACTTCTTCACACTTTGCAATGATGCTAAATCTAAGTGTACCCCTTTTAAGTTCTCCTCACCAACATTCATTTCTTTGACAATCTCCTTAATAGCTAGCTGGGTGGCTTCCATGTTTCTATTAGCGAAAAGTATATTGCACCCATGCCTGGCTAAAGATTTTGCTGTCTCATATCCAATACCTGTGTTTGAGCCTGTTATCATGGCGTATTTCCCTGATAAATCAACACCATGAAGAATCTGAAATTATTTAGAATAGACAGATCAGTAAACAGACATTAAACGTAACATCAGATTTGTTGCATTTTTAAGTTTACAAGAACAAAATGATGCCTAATTTTATTTATAAAAAATAATATATCATTGAGTGAAATAATTAAATATTATAATAAAGCAAGTCACCATAGAATACTACTTGTCTAATTACATTGCTCTTATTTTAGATAGAAGTGCAAAGTGATTTTTACTAAGTTTTGTTGTTATGCTGATTGCATTACAACTATGTTTTAAAGAAAATCCTTAAAAAAAAAATTTTTTTCACCTGGAAAGCTGTGGATGATGAATCAAAACGCTGTCGAAAATCATGCACATGTTTCTTCTCCTCCTTAGAAAATGCTAACCTCGGGTCCACATACGTCTTGTCACCCGTCTCCTTGTGCATATAAACAATCTTCCCAGTTTCATCTTCAGCCTTAGTCCAACCAAATGGGAGTTCCTTAGGGATAACCTTTTTACGTCCTGTTCTAGGATGGCTCCATTGTATTTTACTTGTGCATGTACTGGCAAAGAAGAAATTTATTTAAGTAATGATTCATTGTGAATCTCTCTTTTGTCAATATGTTTCTATTATGCCTATAAATGGAAATTAGCATAAACACTACTTAATCATGGTGTCTACTAATAAATTATCAAATTCATAGTAAACAATTATTATTATCTGGTAAAAATATCTAATAATGATAACTTAACTTAAATAATAATTTATGTACAATTTATACAATATAAGAATACATAGGTAGGTACTTACTTCACAAAATACACATTTCCATCCTCTGTCGATTTCTCCTCCCAACCTGGTGGCATTTCATCTTCACTATCTGAATCCAAGTTGTGCATCTTTGTCTGAAAGTAAATTATATAGACAAGATAATCAGAGTAATTCTTCAGAAAGTATAAATTTCGAGTTGATTATTACTAATACTTAAACTAAAGTCACCATTTAAAAGGTTGTATTATTTGCTAATAGAGTACCTAATAGATAACTTACCTATGTACCTAAATTGGTATGTACCTACTGAACGTAATATGTAGTACAGGCAATTTTTTATTTTTCAATAGAATTAAATTTTGTCAACAAATTGACCGTCCACACATGACATTGACGTTAGTTTTTTTCTATATGCTTGTTTTGTATTCAAAGCTGTTGTGGCTACATAACCTGACATAGCCACAGTGCTTAAAAACATATAAAAAGTATCTAATGTTACATATCATACCTTTTGCGAAAATTACATTTTGTAAGTCTTTTTCGTTCGACTTTTTAAAACTTAAACGAGAAAAAGTAGTCCGGAAAAATTGGGCTTTTACTTAGATATATACATGCTTAGAGTTTATTAAAAGAGAATAGATATTTGAGCTCTCTCTGAGCTCTAAGAATGGCTAGTTCTTTAAACTTTAAGCGTACACTTTGATTTGGATTGGATAAATTAAACGGAAAGTTATAAAAAAGCAGTGGTAAGTGGCCAGCTCATAGCATAATCAGAATCACAAACCCGATATCTAAGACATCATTATTCGCCGTTACACCCGTCAGAAGTATTTACGAACCTGGCTTAATGACGTCATTCAAACTTAAGAGTCAGCGCCTAAGTTTGCAACGGTACCTACTGGATATAGGTGAAAACGGGGTGAGGTGCGGAGAAGCGCGAGGGGAAGTGCATTCCAGCGAGTTTCGCAGGTATTTCCGACGCGACGGCTTATACATACATGCTATGCAAAATTTATTTCATAATCCCAAAAGAAAATGAAAAGATTGTTTCTTTTTAATAGTAATTTGCAGTCAACTTTATAAAGAGAACCGGTATTTCCAACGCACTATGGCATTAGGGACGTCTGTTGTGTTTACTCTCAAATAACAAAAATAAAAACCGACTTCAAAAAACCCCGCAAAAAATGTTTATAAAAAAACACAAGTAAAAACTGCCTTAATAACTATTTAAATATCCAAACACTAAAAAGTATAAAATAAATTCTATCGACTGCTTCGATGAAAGTATTAATCTTTAACACGTATTTAAATATTTACAATAATCAGTTAGTTTTGGAGTCGGTGCCAGCCCGCGTAATTATATCACCATTTCGGAATTTGCAATTATTTGGTTCCTTGGTGAAGGGTGGTAAAATAGGTTTTGAATATACAAAATCAATAGTAAGTTAATATACTCATATTTTAACTAATTTGTTTCATATTGTTATTAGTAAGGTAATTTGTTATTAAGTGTCTACTTTTTTTTTAGTTTGGCTGGCACCGACTTCAAAACTAACTGATTATTGTAAATATTTAAATACGTGTTAAAGATTAATACTTTCATCGAAGCAGTCGATAGAATTTATTTTATACTTTTTAGTGTTTGGACATTTAAATAGCTATTAAGGCAGTTTTTACTTGTGTTTTTTTATAAACATTTTTTGCGGGGTTTTTTGAAGTCGGTTTTTATTTTTGTTAAAATTTAACTTATTTGTTACTTTTTAGTCAAATTTATTAATAGGTAGGTAGACCAAATCAAAACGAGCTGCTTTAATGAGACAGTGCCGGTCTTATGAGACTAAAGACGAAAAGGTATAACGAGCCTTTAATATTTAAAGAATTACTTAAAACTACTAATCTTCAAAGAGTTATACCTTTCATCATCAGCTAAGCAACATAACATGATGAGTACGAAATGCAAATACTGGAATCGTTTTAGAAACAATAAATAAAACACTTAACATGTCGTTAAAATTTAAGAGTGGCCCTCGCTTTCATGGAACCCCATCACTAGACCAAGACTTGGTGAAATTGAGACTATCTCGAGAATAACATTCAATATGGCCCTGTAATATTGAAAGAATTATCCACGAACTCCTAATCGTTAAGGAGTTGCACCTTCCATCATCAGCTCAGCAACATGAGATTATGAATACCAGACGTAAATACTTGAATTGTTTTAGAAAATAACTAAAATAGATTGTACGCGCCTATAATACTTGAGGGTTTCCCTCGATTTGCCTAAGATTCCTTCATCAGATCCAGATGTGGTACCAATACGACCAACTCCAGGATATACCCTTTTGAATAAAAAAAAGAACTCTAAAAATCGTCTTACGATTCTCGAAGATATCAATATTTAAAGAATCATAAACTAATTCCTAATCGTTAAGGATTTGTACCTTCCATCATCAGCTCACCATCATAAGATGATAAGTACCATACGTAAATACTTGAAAAATCTTAGAAAATGTCTAAAACACATTGTACGTGCCTATAAATTTTGAGGGTTGCCCTCGATTTTCCTGGGATCCCTTCATCAGATCCTGACTTGGTGGCAATGGGACCAATTCGGGAGTAAACCCTTTCGATTAAAAAAAAAATTTTGGAAATCGGTTAACAATTCTCAGAGATATCGAGTAACATACAGACAAAAAAAAAAAAAAAAAATTCAGTCGAATTGAGAACCTCCTCCTTTTTTTTGAAGTCGGTTAAAAATAAATTAATAATGTTTGGGCAGTTTCCAGCAGCAGCACATGGGAAAAAGCAGAGATATTATTGCAGTTAATAAATGAGTGACGCAAATATAACTCAAACAATTTATAAAGTGAAATAAAGAACTAACGTTGCAAATTTTTAATTTTTAATTTGAAATAGTACTAACATTATTTGTTTGTAGCTATCTATTTTTTTTAATTGTTATATAGACTTTCGACATTTTGTTCAAGAGATTAAATTCACGAGAAATAAACACGTACAAAAGAGAACTGTACATTAACCAAACGTAAACCATCTAAAACTATTTATGAAAAGTAAAATAATTGTGTTCGTAGTTCGTATATACTTTTTTGTGTCTATTAAAAACTTATTTTAACGTTTCAATGTAATATATCTGTGTTATCTGTGGCATAAAAATGGCTACTTGCTTGACACAAGTCAAGTTTTTAAGTGTGTCAAGGTGAATTGTCAAGTGAAAAATAAAATAAAATAAATAATTTTATCACCGATTCTAATTAAATAATTCGTCTTTAATGAAAAAATCTACTTGATTTTAGACTGCAATGCATGTTATAATAGTATTTTGGTGTTAAAATTAACTGTTGTCGAATGAACCCAAACAATGCTAATTCGGACGCTCCCAACGGTCGTAGAATTTTCATAAACTAATAAAAAACTAGGTATTTATTACTAAATAAGGATAATGGAAAAAAATACGTGGTTGTGTGTGCTAGTAAAATAATGTTACTATAGTGTAAATCGCGAACAAAATATGGGAGACAAGATAAATAGAGAGTACTTTGCACCTGGCACTGCAACCTTCAACTACAACAATGTGGTAAGTAAATGTATTATTTCAGACGTTCATTTATCTAATGATTATATCCTGTGTTCACAAAATGTAATATAAAAAGTTCTCATCGTTTTACTAACAATGCTTAATCTATTACTTAATACACCATCTTTACTTGTGTGAGAGGTAAACACCTTCTGTGGATTGGGTATTCTATTCTTTATATAATCATTAAGATAGTTATTGTATAGACACATACAGTAACTATCTTTATTCACAATCAGAATTCTCAGCATTGGCAGATATGATTGTGCGGCGATTGGACTATTTAAACTAAGTATAGTAAAGCGTAGCTTTTTAGTGCAGTAAAAAGAAAGTTGATGATTGACATATTATCAAACATAATTAAGTAGTATTGGTTAATAAATTTTAACGTCACGTCGCTTAAATTATTCTACTGGAGTAGTAAACTACTGCTTGATGTTGGATTACCCCAGTAACAAAAGTAGCCGATGATATGGGCACTTACTTAAGTATTACTCATTAGTTTTGTTGACTGCATTTCCCATATAAAAACCTGGAGGCCTGAAGCAGATTGGTAAATATCATTTTGGTAAATATTTATATTAAGTAGCCGCATCTAGTTCGGCTACATATTGTCAATCATGTTCTGTAAAAACATAAAAGTGGTTTACTGGAAGTCAAGGCGTACTTCGTTGTTCTTGTTATTATGATAACTCATGTATGTATTCTATTACGTCCATCGGTTAGATTATATAAAAATACTAAACACATATTTTTCGCTTATCATTAACAAAAAACACAAAGATAAGTTTTGGAGTGGGGGCTTGCGACATCATTATTAGTACTAACTACTGTGGGTAATTTACAATAAAAATATCCCTTAATGAAATTTTGACTTGATTCATGCATACAGATCTAAATAAAAATACTTTCTTCTGACTTTGCCAAAAAATTCTCTGTGATGGGAAAAGAATGTTAGCTCATTTCCATATGCCTTATATGTTTCACATGTTATTGTTAACTGGTTGGTAGAGAGAACCGTAGAGCTTGTATGAAAAGGATTATGAATTTTGAAGAGGCGAGTGAGGTGTGTAAGGATCGTGCCATATGGCATTTGGTTCTCTCTGCCTACCCGCCAGGGAAGTAGCGTGAAGTTTAGTTAGTTAGTTTTGATATGGTATACCATATTAACCAAACCCAATACTCCATATAAGATCAACATGAATTGTAAATGCAGCAAAACGTAAAATAGGTTCTAATTTACAAAACCACCTATTTATATACACATTTTGCTTATTATATTTAAGTAGTATTGTTATTAGTAGGCACTTAATTATTTACAGTTAATGAACATGAACTCTACCTACTTTCTAGTGAGTCATCTAGTATGGAGGAAAACAACTAAATGTCTTTATACATTTAGATTATACTTAATGTATAAGATAACACTATAAAATGTGACAATTAACACAATAGTTATTGAAAAATGTATATGTTGGTATTTACTAAATCTTACAGTGTTTTGTTATCAAACAAGCTGACATCAGTAGGTTAAATTTGATTGTGCTTACCTGACTTGCCTGCTTTTGCTTACAGTATAATCACAAATCTCTTATTACCATTTGAATGGCGATTGGAGATTATATTTTTCCACTAAGACAGTATTACTACTTGCTTCATATTGAATTTACAAAGATTGTTTATGTATTTATAGAGAATATGAGTTTAAGGAAATCATCAGAACTTTAATGTATCTTGTTGCTTCTGTTCCTTTTTTTTTCATAAAATAAAGGGTAACTTGCATAAGCTGCCTAATATAATCAAATCGTGATATTAAAATTCGCAACTTTGCAAACCAATTTATTCACACACACCAAGCATGGTGCATATCTGTAATTTAACCGCTTTGCGCAAACTCGCGGCAACTTAAGCGGTCGTAATTAGTCTTTATAGCTCTGTCGTAAAGTAAGGGTTGCTCGCCCTTTAGATTTAAGGTAGATTTTACTTTAAGGCTCAGAGATTTGTTACAAGCTGAGTACTTATATGCGATTTATGTGACGAAGTAAACGAAAGTAGGCTCCAATGTAGGTATATGATTGGTAATCTCGGTTGTCTTTAAAATATGTAATAATGAATAATTTATTGTATACAGTGGTGGTCTCCTGCTGGGTACCAACTCCTGGGAGGCCTACAAAAACTCTCCGAATCTTCTAGATTTCGGTTAGGCAACACTGTTCGTATCCTTACCGGCAGCTTCATTGGGCCTCTGGCAGGTTCAGTCTGCCACTGGTTGTACATAAAGACCTTAGGACAATATTTTCTAGCGATAATGTCAGTTAAGCCATTTTTCCTATTTACTCTATCTACAGATTTGATTATGAAGTCTTTATAGACGTAGTCTTGTCTTTGCACACATATTCATTCATAGAACAGATCACACCAGGCCTACGTGGACGTGGTCTAAATCTACCTACTTACAGACTAGGCGTCAACATAGCGTTTACCAGTAATCGGGCACGGCCGCCGCGCGTTGATTGACTATTAAAGGTCATTGGTATGCTTGGGGATCCGTAGCTACTAGCTACCGTATACGCCTAATGGTAACATTCTTTAAGTCGTTTCCTCAGCAGAGGACCGTGCCCTTCGTGGCGTCTTGAATTGGTCGTAGAATACGGATCAACTTGCGCCATGACTTTCTATCATAGGTTTCCTGTAGCTCAGTAGGTGGTAGTCATGTTGAAGGCTTTAACTAAATACGTTCCACGCAGTTCGGGATTTACTATAAATAATCTTGGAACCTTCTCACACTGTACACCCAAGAGAAGCACTTCCTCCCACGTACGCTCAAAGTTTTCCTCTGGAGATTACAGCATTTGTTTGGGGGGAAAATCACTCAACCCTCTTTTTAATACTGTAAATAATCACCAACAGGTACAAAAGGTTCGCGAAGTATAAAAACTTGTATTGCAATGGGCTTTAGGAATTTCCAGGATGTGTTATTTTAAGATTGATTAATCAACCTCAGCCATGCGGTAGGCCGTATCTAGTAGAAATGGTAATACTATCCGTTGTTTTTAAAGACGTACAAGTAAGCATCTAGCTGTAAAGCCAGCGAAACTCTAGACGATGCAATGTTATGCATTATGTAGACGACATCATAATAATGCACACGTCGTTTCGTTTACAAGCAGACTTCTGGTTATTAGGTGTTTTGTGGCTTGGCATATGGTCTTAACTGGCCCTCGTCTATTGTTAGTTACGGTCCGCTAAATAGCTTGTCTACGCTACGCCCGCTTGGGTAGCGGTCAGCGCTTTGTGCGCGTTCCGCAGAACAAGGTTGCTGACAAAATAAAAATCATTTTTCATAATAGTATAAAAAAACATCTGCTGCCAAAAGTTAGCCAAGAATACTTCCTATTATGCAGACAGTAACGACCTGTTTTTGCTAATCTATCTGAATTTGCATGAAATTGAAGGATTGTTGTTATTGTACTAGCTATTTATATTTTGGAAAGTAGGTATATGAGTTAAACTTTTAGATGTAAGTATGTGATCCCAAGTTTATTTTGTATTGATACTCAGAACACCTACTCACTATCAGTATATAAAGGCTTTGCTTTGTATTTATTCAATAGCATAATTCCAATTTTAACAAATTTAAGTTACAGTTACGCTCCTGAAAGTGTCTCCCATACGCTGTAAATACCCGAAGATGTTAAACTTGTTTAAAATAGTTTACTGGAACCTTTACAAATGCCCTACAAGGCTAAAGCGTTCTTGCGTACAATGTATTTGATGTATCATGCTCATCAATATTCAGAATGTAAAGGTAGCGATCTATATTTTATTGTGTCGGCGCCGGCTGAACGACGTGGGACATACGCGTCGTAAGGCGCGTCTGCACGCTGGAGTTATCGTGGCAACAATCGGCGACGCTCCTCCGCGCCGACACCGCCGAGCGACGCTCGCATTGATGCCTTATCACCTTTATACGCGCACACAAATGTAATTCCTTATGAAGCCAGGAAAGCAAAGTGAAACTCGAGATTTCTGATTGTGTCTCGATTGCGCTGAACCGGCAAACGTGCTGCCGACGTTGTTGGTAATTGAAATTTATAACGCTTATGACGTCCTGTCCTATGCGATCGGTGCACTCGTCTGACCGCTGCTAGCTGAGCATAGTCAGCGCTGGTCTTGTTCCGAGTGGTTCATTGCGGGAAGTTAAAAAATAAAATACCATTGTTCACATTTTCTATTTTACCAACAGTTTGCTTTACCGATGAACAATAATACGTATCTTGATCCCACGGCGGAGACAATGCAATGTGGGGCAAGCAGGCAGCTGACACAATTTAATTTGCGCGAAGTAAAACGCTCGTGTATTAATTTATACTCTCACGCTTCCACCAGCACGAGCGTGGAGCACAGAACATAATTATCGTCTTAGTTTTATGATCGACATGGTAATATCTGCATCCACTGCATTGGGAAACCTCAACCGTTGCAATCAATGAGAAAACTACTTAATGAAGAATTGAAGTACCTATTAATAAAATTACTTTCGAATATTTCGATGTGTTTTGTTAAACAGGCTTTCTATCGAAAACATGCCAGGCGATCGAACGGTGAAGGTTGAATGCCCAAGTTCGTTAAAAAGGCAGAAGCTCGCAGAGTTAACAAGAAAGATAATATATTTTTATGGCCCCAAAGGTCGCATGTCGGCGAAGCCGGCTGTCCGTACCAGGGGCGGGCTGGTGGTTGCGTGAACGCTCCCCCAGTCTCTGTTCGGTATACCCGGTTATTTGGAGCTATATCTATATGCCCTTTGACTGCTTATTACATGCGACTTGTTACGATTTTCGCATATCTACATTTGACTGTTTCATATTGAAAGCACATCTTAGCGTCCAAACCATTAATTTTGAATAAGTGCATGATCATTGATCATGGACCATCTCGAACTTCTGATTATTACTTTTTGCTATAATCCCTTGGTTCGTCTAGTCGCAATTTAAGATCAGTTAAATTAATCCTAATCAAATTCTAAATTCAGTATAGAACCGTATACCCATTTATATTTTACTACTCAAATAATACCTACTCTTAAAAAATAACTCCGTGTATTCAGTATTGATTGTACATATACATATACAAGAGGTAAATGCAAAACCCAATTCGATTATCGCCATTGTTGTTTTGACAGCACTTTCCTAGCGTATTGAGTATGTAGGGAAAATTTTCGTGCACTCTCGATATAAAACGTTGCCAACCATTGTATAGACTTGTATAGACACCGACCGATCGCGTGTTTGTGGCAAAACCTATCTACCTAGTTGGCTACGTTCAGAATTCAGTTTGTCAGCCAGTTCACTTTAGACTTGCGAAACTGGTGCCTCGTGACCTCGAAAGACCGCGTATTGTTTTATATTTTAAATAAAAATTGTTCAAATGAAAAGAATAAGTGAAGTAGAAGACTTTCAAGATGAAAAGGGTGACGTTTCTAAAAAAGAAAGCGAAAAAAATGGTGCGTGTATGAAATGTAAGCCTAGTAGATAGTGTTTAGTGAGACGCTTTGCCAGTTTGCACGTGGTAAGCATATATCTAGGTTACTTATACTGCACTTTTAAAGCATCGTTGAATTGTCTTCAAAATCTGAACGTATTTAAAACGCCTCATTATTCTGAGAGTACACACTATAAAAAATGCATTAACAAATTTTGTAATAGGTACTATATCAATAAAACCCTAATTTAACAACACTAGTCATGATAATCGTAATGATATAATTTGTAGTTTTACAGTTAAGCATTGAGTATATGCTATTGCAACATTCAATGCAGAGATGAAGTCTTACTTGGAAGCCTGGTCGGTACAATAAACCTTTTTGTAATTACTTGCATCGAATCGGGTCGTGATTGACCTTAAGCTGTAAAAGACTACAATAAATTCTGCAAGTGACATACCATCATCCATTGCACTTACGTCATTTGTTCGTTCTAGTCCAATCTCTTTTTTACCTTATTTTGATTGCATCAACTAATTTAGTGTTACATCGGTACCAGTGGCTCTATGAGAATCAGAGAATTTCCATTAAAACGTAATGCTCATTTTACGCAACTTCTATTAGCTTTTAGTGATCGGAGTGAATGCTTCCTTTGAGTTTGACAGGAAATTACGATTATATCTACGAGAAAAGCTAGAGGAAACGTTCTGCCAGTTCACTTTTGCTCAATACCTATAATAATAGTTTAAAAACATTTATGTTTCCTACATTAGCAATAATTTGTCTCTATTTTCTAAGCGACTTTCTATGCTTTTCTTGGTTTCTCTTGCTGTATTATGTATTACTTGGATATTTGATATTCATTGAACACCTAACGTATTGACGAAACCAAATAATGGGGAAGATTGGTTTTAGATTGTTTATATTTGCTTGCATTAAGACGAAACGTCACGTACCTGAGCTATTGAGAGGTATTACTTTGAATTGCATACTATTATCACCAGTGAAAATAATACAAAAGTGTATTTTCAACGTTTCACCGCTTCTTTCTAATATAAGAGTAAAGTATCGTTTTCTAACCGCAAATTTGTCTGCTTGCCTGTTACAATTTATATCGATTGCGGTGTAATCGTATCACCAGATAACACTTTCAGTCATCAAACTGTTGTTTAATGCACTTTAATGTTGTATTTTTCCGTGTTCAACGTAACTGCTGTTATGTGCATTAGATAAAAGGAATTGTAATCTTTGAAATTTTAATTTTTACGGATAATTCCACGGATGTCGTAATAATAACTTCCTCTTATCTGATGATGGGGCTGAGGTGCGTCACAAATATACAACGCAAAACAAATGGCACAATTAAATTTTGCAATGTTGGTAATTTAACTTGTCACTGAATAAAAAATATTTATAGAATAAAATGTTCAACATTTGTATTAATTAAATCACTTGCATTTATTTCTGTATAACTTGTTATGTTTTGGCTACCCCTAGTTAATAAAAGAAAGTGTTGCAGTAATAGATGACTAAAGACTTGCGAAATTGAACACATTATGACGATATCCTCAAGAGTCTGCAGCGAATGCACAGATGAAAGCTTACTCGTGATTCATATTGCGTGTCCGTATGAATACTTTATTCGTTTTGCAACGGTAATTAGTACTTTCTCTGGATACTGCCCAACCAGACGTTCGATATTACTGCTGTCAATAATATATTTCATTACCTAATACTTGCATCGATAAACGTTTATTGTATGAGTACTTAGTGACGGATTTCGTGCAAAAAATAAATAAACATCGATAGAGTAACATGAATAATTGATGTTATTGTACAGGTGTGTTTAGTTAATCAGTTTATCTTATTATTTTGCGACTAAACAAATATTAAAATTGTCAATATTAATATATTACTTGTATTAGTATAAATGATTTATGCACACTTATTATGATCTAAATAGCCGGTCAATAACGATCAAGCCTCACGCAAACAGAGTTCTTTACTATGGATGATTTATAAAAATATAATTACTTACTTTAACAAGATAGTAAAATATATGTTCCATGTAATAAAATTGTTCTACTTACTTCAATGATGCAATCCTAGGTATTACATGATATTTCTTCGTCTACAGCTATTATAGGACTTCTTTGGTGCATACGCAGTGCATAGAAGTATCAGTTGTAACCGATTTAAACCTTAGTACTTGCTTAGTGTTAGATGTAGAATTACCTGCGGCAAATTGTCATTGTAAAAGATATAATAATATTAGTTAAATAAATCCTGTTGAAATAAAGTAACTACACATATATAATACACGACCGCAATTTGCAAAGCTCATTTACTAGGCTTAACCGCTGCGCTAGTGTTGAAACCTTACATCTAGCAGCCAAGGCTACCCTTTGGTTTGATATAAGCACGCCTGTTATGTGATTGGAGCTGGTAACCTTGTGTAACAATGTTATATTTACTTCTTACCTACCTTGCTAGTAGATATTACGTGGTTGATGTTTTTAATGAAAAAATCCATTTCGACCGCAAAAAGATCGACATTTTTTTCCGTTGTCAAGCTATGCATGACCAGTCAAGGTAGGTGGTGAGGACAAATTGTAATGGTCTTGACGTCTCATCAACGTCACTACTCGCGCCCGAAAGGGCTTATAAGATTATTGGAAAACAATACATTTGCACCATCTGATACTAATTAGTATTATTTAGGCGCGCACGTGGGAACTACTGTGTATTAAGCCTCGTGACTGTCACGGGGTTTCAAATATAGTCTATACTATAATGTATAAATATAGTCTGAACTAAGTCTATCAACGTGACTAAACACGTTGTTAGAATCATTACGTTAGTTTTCTTTAAAAGTATCTCGATTTTTGGACGTCGTCCTCTTCGTTTTTTATTACAAAACTCCTCAGTGTCGTCAGCTGTAATAATGAATGACATCCTTTAAATTTTATTATTTAAACGGCGTTTAGCAGTAAACTATTTGATAGTGTCATGCATCAGTAGAGAAAGCGTGTCTAGAGATAGTTATTATAGTATGAATATGAATTGACTATAACACGGTAAAGATATTGTTCAATAAACGTCGCCTTGTCTATTATCGCAAGTGCGCTATTTCCTTAGATATGTGATTACTAAATAAATAGGAAGTAAAAATAGCTATTATAAATACTCAGATGTGTATTATCTTGAAATTTAAAGTTTTATTCAACCATGTCTTAAAGACGACTCTCGCGATACTTGCATACTTGAGATAATGCATAATAATTCGAAACTCGCGTAGGCTTCGAATTTAAAGTCCCTCCTACGCGTTGAATTTTAAATGGAAATGTTGTGTTTTGCAGATAGTCTGTGGCATTTGCGAAATCTGATGTAACTTTTATGATGTGTACTTAATGGTGATAAAGGAATAGATGTAGTTAATAAATGTCGATAGTTTGACATTTCACGACTATTACGTATACAATAGCATTGAAAAAAATTCAAGAATAATATACAAGCGTTACACAAAAAATATAAACATATGTATATAAATTTTCTAAACATTAGAAGTTGATGTAAATTCCATGTAAGCTTTACCTTGGCAATGATTTCTCTCTACATTATATATGGATAAAAAAACCCACTTCAAAAAAAAATTCAGCCGAATTGAGAACCTCCTCCTTTTTTTAAGTCGTTTGAAAATTAAATTTATATATTTTTTAATTGTGTTCGTTCAATAATTCTTAAATGTATTTGTTATTAATATATTATTTAATTCATAGTTTCAGTTTCTTTATAATGAACTCCGCCTGTCTATTCCAAGTTCTGTTTATTATAAGATTAGACAACCAATCCAAATATCATATGTAATGACATCATTTCAATTCGTGCAAGGATCTCACGCCTTCGTGGGACAAGGAACCCTCACTCGATCCAAATAGATTGTTGCCAAAAGTGAAATCAGCAAATGCAGCTTAGAAATTAGTACACAGTTATAACGCGAAACATTTTTTTTTTTTTTTTTTTTAAATATCAGACTACATCACATACATTGATCTGACTCCGAGGTAAGTAGCTCAAGCACTTGTGTTACAGATGTCAGAAACAACAGTGGTATTACAAATATATACTTAAATATTGGATATTAACACCCAGACACAGAACAAACACAAGTAGGTATTCATCATACGAATATTTGTACTGGGTGGGGATCGAACCCACAACTCTTGGCGCATGGGGCAGGGTCACTACCGAATGCGCCATCGAGCTTGTCTATTACTAACTTTACTTAAACTAATGGATTAATTAAACCTTTTTACGTCCGCTGTCTACTTATATGATAATATAAGACGAGCCAAGTAGGTACGTATTATTTAGAGGTACACATGTAAATGTAGCGTTATTTTGTTTTAGTAACTGTTGTTTTTTAACCGTTACCTTAATACGAATGTTACAAAAACAAATTAACAATCATATTGTTCATCTTGGTCGTTTTGAAACTACTACAGAATGTCTCACATGACATCTGTTGCGAAGTCGATGCAGATAGAGATATACTGATAGTATTAATAAATATGTCGAGTGCAGTAGCGCTGACCTTCAAATTCCATACTGCTTGCACGTATTTGAATGATTTTGAAATGATGTCGTAATGCAATGGTAGTTCTAAATAGTAGTGGTTTTTTTTTTCGTTAAATTTATCACACGCATGCTCAAATATGTCCTCTCACGAGACCAGTCACAGGGAGAGGGGCCAGCTTTAGCAAGTATTTTGAAAGATAGTACTACTACGAGTAGTATGTACTTGTATAAGTAATGCCCGTACAGAGGATGACAAGCAACAGCGTTATTGAATAACGAAGTTACATAATCTGCTCGCTGAAGTGTTATCTGGACCGATTCGATCAGATGATCGCATTACAACCGATCCTATCGCCGTCCGACTAATGAATCAGCTACTTAGATGATCTTTTAACTTTGTGCCAATCATCATGCCGATGATTTAATCAGTGACATCAAGAAAAGGTCCCTTCCAAATGGTGATACAAATGTTTCCACGATTGTAATCGGTATTTCGAGTGATCTTTCTATAAGTTGTCTAAGTGTTGTCCAATAATTTTTGCTCAATTTACTCCTCGTTGTATCTTGAAGTATTTAATAAACAAAACATCTTTATTATCTGAAATTCAGTCTGACTGTTTATACATTCGTACTTTATACTATTTATAAGAGATTAACCCTTGACTCTGATAAGTTACGTAAGAGAAACTATCAGTAGTAAGTATTATTAGTTAATAACCATATTTATGATAATAATGCTTTATCTATAATGAATACCTATTTAAAGTAATGAATATAGTCAAGTTAAGCTATCTCGTATGTAAAATCCCTCGACAAATAGAAAACTAGCGCGGATCTAGAAAGTTCTATTTTTGTTTAACTTGATCTTGACATGAAGGAAACACCTTATAGGGTGGCTCGCGAGACCATGACTCCACATGGGTAGGGTGTGGACCAGCTAATGGTTGCAATGTATGTCATGGTGCCTCCAAGCGGTTTCTAATGTTAATTAAATCACCTGAAATAAGGTTGAACACCAATCATGTTAATGATTGAACATTTATTCTTACTCAATTGGGTGTAAATCAAAAAACCGGTGAAGGAACAGCTCGAAGCTAGTAATTTGCATAAAATATCTGCATTCATTTCTTTAATCATAATAATCGGTGTGATATACCGTTGCATTTCACGCACTGTTTATTATAATCAATTGAAACTAGAGAAAGTGTCTTAATTTGGATACAAAAAAAAAAATACTATACGTACTCTCGAATATTCCAAGTATTTAATAAATAATGCAATTTCTTAATCAATATGCAGCTGTGGTTGCAGTATTAACATCAGCGGCTCTTAGCGTCAATATTAATAACCAGTAATTTAACGGTGTGACTTGTCTTATATCCTGTCGATCTTATCCTATCGTAATTTAGCATAAGCAGCATGACTTGCATTCATAATTGCTGGTACAGTTATTACATTAGAGGCAATAAAAATCTATGTCCTGATTATGTAAAGTTGAAGGTAATACTAGATGTAGGTACAGACATCGTCCAAGGAAGAAATGAAACCCTTAATTTATCTTTTAATTTAATGCACGTGTATTTTGGACACTTAGACATTAAAATAGTCAGCATTGATCAAAGTAAGAATTATATCAAGTTGTGATTTGATTTTCGCACTTTAATGCACGTTTATTTTGGACACTTAGACATTAAAATAGTCAGCATTGATCAAAGTAAGAATTATATCAAGTTGTGATTTGATTTTCGCACTTTAATGCACGTTTATTTTGGACACTTAGACATTAAAATAGTCAGCATTGATCAAAGTAAGAATTATATCAAGTTGTGATTTGATTTTCGCACTTTAATGCACGTTTATTTTGGACACTTAGACATTAAAATGGTCAGCATTGATCAAAGTAAGAATTATATCAAGTTGTGATTTGATTTTCGCACTTTAATGCACGTTTATTTTGGACACTTAGACATTAAAATAGTCAGCATTGATCAAAGTAAGAATTATATCAAGTTGTGATTTGATTTTCGCACTTTAATGCACGTTTATTTTGGACACTTAGACATTAAAATAGTCAGCATTGATCAAAGTAAGAATTATATCAAGTTGTGATTTGATTTTCGCACTTTAATGCACGTTTATTTTGGACACTTAGACATTAAAATAGTCAGCATTGATCAAAGTAAGAATTATATCAAGTAGTGATTTGATTTTCGCACTTTAATGCACGTTTATTTTGGACACTTAGACATTAAAATGGTCAGCATTGATCAAAGTAAGAATTATATCAAGTTGTGATTTGATTTTCGCACTTTAATGCACGTTTATTTTGGACACTTAGACATTAAAATAGTCAGCATTGATCAAAGTAAGAATTATATCAAGTTGTGATTTGATTTTCGCACTTTAATGCACGTTTATTTTGGACACTTAGACATTAAAATGGTCAGCATTGATCAAAGTAAGAATTATATCAAGTTGTGATTTGATTTTCGCACTTTAATGCACGTTTATTTTGGACACTTAGACATTAAAATAGTCAGCATTGATCAAAGTAAGAATTATATCAAGTTGTGATTTGATTTTCGCACTTTAATGCACGTTTATTTTGGACACTTAGACATTAAAATGGTCAGCATTGATCAAAGTAAGAATTATATCAAGTTGTGATTTGATTTTCGCACTTTAATGCACGTTTATTTTGGACACTTAGACATTAAAATAGTCAGCATTGATCAAAGTAAGAATTATATCAAGTTGTGATTTGATTTTCGCACTTTAATGCACGTTTATTTTGGACACTTAGACATTAAAATGGTCAGCATTGATCAAAGTAAGAATTATATCAAGTTGTGATTTGATTTTCGCACTTTAATGCACGTTTATTTTGGACACTTAGACATTAAAATAGTCAGCATTGATCAAAGTAAGAATTATATCAAGTTGTGATTTGATTTTCGCACTTTAATGCACGTTTATTTTGGACACTTAGACATTAAAATAGTCAGCATTGATCAAAGTAAGAATTATATCAAGTTGTGATTTGATTTTCGCACTTTAATGCACGTTTATTTTGGACACTTAGACATTAAAATAGTCAGCATTGATCAAAGTAAGAATTATATCAAGTAGTGATTTGATTTTCGCACTTTAATGCACGTTTATTTTGGACACTTAGACATTAAAATGGTCAGCATTGATCAAAGTAAGAATTATATCAAGTTGTGATTTGATTTTCGCACTTTAATGCACGTTTATTTTGGACACTTAGACATTAAAATAGTCAGCATTGATCAAAGTAAGAATTATATCAAGTTGTGATTTGATTTTCGCACTTTAATGCACGTTTATTTTGGACACTTAGACATTAAAATGGTCAGCATTGATCAAAGTAAGAATTATATCAAGTTGTGATTTGATTTTCGCACTTTAATGCACGTTTATTTTGGACACTTAGACATTAAAATAGTCAGCATTGATCAAAGTAAGAATTATATCAAGTTGTGATTTGATTTTCGCACTTTAATGCACGTTTATTTTGGACACTTAGACATTAAAATGGTCAGCATTGATCAAAGTAAGAATTATATCAAGTTGTGATTTGATTTTCGCACTTTAATGCACGTTTATTTTGGACACTTAGACATTAAAATAGTCAGCATTGATCAAAGTAAGAATTATATCAAGTTGTGATTTGATTTTCGCACTTTA
Source organism: Glyphodes perspectalis (assembly GCA_951394215.1). NCBI lineage: Eukaryota > Metazoa > Arthropoda > Insecta > Lepidoptera > Crambidae > Glyphodes > Glyphodes perspectalis. The sequence continues at coordinate 5,027,784 of OX596208.1, read as the reverse complement.
ATGCACGTTTATTTTGGACACTTAGACATTAAAATGGTCAGCATTGATCAAAGTAAGAATTATATCAAGTTGTGATTTGATTTTCGCACTTTAATGCACGTTTATTTTGGACACTTAGACATTAAAATGCATTGATCAAAGTAAGAATTAAACAATTTACGAGTCTTTATCTTTCCATAGTATAACAAAGTTGCCGCTTCTGTCTGTTCCCTTCGATCTTTTAAATTACGCAAGGGGTGTTGATTCGGTTTTCACCAATAGATAGTGATTCAAGAGGAAGGTTTTATATACCTACTTCCATATTTATTGGTGCTCACCGTGGGAAGCCGGGGCGGGTCGCTAGTTCATCATAAACAGCAAATATCTTAATATTTGCCGTTTACGACAAGGAATGTATGCGTATTATAAAATACATATTATGTATTAAAACACGTTGAAAACTGCCATGTCGTGACATAGGTAATTAAATTAATGCGGTTACCACAGGTGACACGGCATGAGGTTAACCTAAATATCACCAGTGGGATGGTTTGTTGTTTTCACCTGGACACACCCGCAACCCTGTCGTTCCCTAGACGCGACCAACCCTTTAAAAACACGCAACTGATACACTTGCTGACATTTTAAAATCAACTTCCACATTATTATTGAAATTCGCAACGCAACTATCGTATATCTTTAGTAATTACTAAAGATTGTATATTGTTAGTAACGTATTTATATTAATCTACAATCTTAGTCCGTTCAGTAGTTAGTTATTTTGCGTAATAGTAAGTATTTTAATCTATGTCAAGGAAAGAAGGATGTCGTCATTCCTAATTTTTCGGATTTGTATGTACACCGATATTTTTTTCCTTTTCGATTATTTATCTCTACCCTCTAAGTCTAACCCTATGTACTGTGAACGACTGTGATAGTGGGATCTTCAAGATCGTTATCACAATCGTCTTTTAATTTTAATAGAAAACTGTTCTATGCCAGTGTTCTAGGGCGGACGTAGCAACAGTGAGACCATAGTCGTGAATAATGTAACTAGACATTTTACAGACTCCTCAATTTAGTTAATTGATTGACACAACAAAATTAATCTCGATAACTGATTTATATTAATTTTGTTGGCTCACGAAATTTTGCTGCCCAGACCCACGTAACCTCAATTGAAAGGTTGGCTAATCAACCCCTGATTGCCGTGCTATATTTTACGTAACATCGATTTTATTTGCTACAGGCATAACGATACAAATTGAAATACTAATTATCTTTAAGTCACTGTATTGTTTGTAACTAACTCAGTTAAAATACGGTTTCTATGTTTATTGTCTGCTTGCCCAATATGTATAATATCAAACTTTCGCCTTGTTATATAACGTTCCCTATAACAAACGCAGTTTAATTATGAGCACACGAGCGTACATTAATGTTCACGACCCGACTGACCACCAACATTATACCAATTTGTCTGATAATATCGGTCTACGTTATGTGTGCATTACCTAATCCATTGTCTTGTGGTCCGGTACAATTGATTTTGAGAATGTCATGTCATACCTCTCAAATTACTACGCGGATCATTTTGTTCAACCATACAGTTCCGTATATGTAGTATATCGAGAAAATTGCCCGAGCAGAAATTACCATCGGTTTCTTTTTAATCTTCCGGTAAAATTTCTCTCGAACTCTGATTAAAGTTAACAATCGGTTCAACTTTAGTGCTTTTGTAATAATCTTATCCCCTTCGGCTACAATTTGCTCGTTAACACTGATTTATTGATCGTTTTATCCACGGTTGACGTATCGGAGAAAGTGAAGTTATCGGTGCCCATAGTTCATGATAGCAGCGACGCGCCCGTCGTCTACAATCAGAGGTTTAACGACTTGACCGGTGGCCATATTAGGAACTTATCCGGTCGCAATTATTTTCCTTGAATATCTCTAAGCGTATATGTGTGTGGGATGTTACTTTCGTTCTGTAATCGTGTAGTGTCATGAACAGGTAGTCGAAACATTACATGACACTGGCGCCAGAGATGTGATGTGATGGGATGTCGATCAAGTCTAATTGAATTTTCATTGGTATCATTTTCTTTCAAATCAATATAAATGAAGAAACGGTCCTTAATCATAATAAATTACGCTGTTTATTCGCTATTTTTGGGACCATTCATAAAATTTGATTTGCGTAAATATTGGTGAAGGTAGTAGGCGGAAACAGGCTGATGACGTAATCTTATTCTTATTTTTTCGTCCATCATCTTAGATTTTGCTGTTTGTGATCCTTTTCGTTTTCTGATGGCATTCGCTTCAAAGTGATAACTTCTTACACTTTCGAACGACAATAATGGTTACCTCCCATAAATCCAGTTTCATCCAGTCATCGCATTATTTTACGACAAAGCCGAGTTAATGATAACATTTAAAGGTGATAAAAACTTACACCTGAGCTTACGCAAGATGGCGTCCTTATCCATAAAGCTACCACGGCTGATGAAGTGATATGTGGAAATAAATATAATGCACGAACTGTGCACTTTCGTAATAGATCCGAGTTAAACGTCTGTCACGTACAAAATCTCGGACGGCGTCGGTTTTTAATCGGCGAAAGTAGCTGCGTACGCGCGTGCCCGCCCGCCTGATCCCTGCCCGCTACCACACGATTCGGACATTAACAGACGGCGATATGTGTAATTACCATATCGAGTGTTGGTTAACCGTTCTCTTAGCGCAACGATTTAGCAAACCTTTCGCAAGTGCCTTCGATGGTGTTTCGACCAAAAACTTTTACCTAAAAAAGTGCCGGTGGGCAGAATAATTTATTTTATCGTAGTATAAACCACTGAGTAATACACAAAGATAACGTTAAGAACATTCAAATGCCTAAAAGAACGGAGTAATTAAATTATCGAGAGATAAAACTTTAAAGGCTGACAAGTATTATAGTAATACTAAACTGCATGCTTGAATGTCAATGGCAAACAGCGGAGCGTCTTTAATCTACTTTTACTTTAAATATCCTGATTCTGTGAAATTGTAGAAGCAACTAATACTAACTGCTTATTCATTTAATTGTACGTCTTGGGTCTAAGAGGCTTGCTAAAATTGGTGAATTTTACTTCTTTTTTTTAAGAATCAAATTAAAATGGTCATCTTTGTTTGTAATGTATATAAATAGAATTCAATGCACGTACACAATTGTTTTTGATTAGATAACATCTGGAACACAATATTGCCAATATTAACATTGGCGACTCATTGGCCATATCTCTCGTTATTTAACATGCCCATTGCGACCGCTACCTCGAATTATGCATTACCACATTTACACAATTGAACAATTGTCAGTTCCCATTGCGAAAGTAGATCGTTATAAATTGGTTTTCGTCATATCGCTCAGCAAATAACGGCTGAATTTGACGGCCACGTTATGTGTTATGTATGTAACGTAACGATAACATTAATTTTTGGCAACAGAAAAGCACAATACCGTAAGTTCACGTACCCCTGCCTGAATTGGCAGTTGTTAAATAATGATTACAAAATAACACCAAAGTGTTTCGTGACTGCAGGTCGTTCATTAACTTAATGAAATTTTAGTTTGTAATGTTTTTGGCAAATTTCGACATTTAGTTCGATAGTTTAACGACGTCATCACAATGAAAATATCATGTATCTTTCTAATAGAGTGGTGGTAGAAAAATGTTAAGGATACGCGAGGTACAAACCCGAGCACGTAACTTTGGATTTTTTGTAGGGAAATCAGGAAAATCTACGCATTCAAATACTTTGGAATGTATTTACCCATCCAATTTGTTTCGTTCCCCTATCTAAGATTACGAATGGCAGATGATAATCGCATCGACATAATAACAACTAGTCTCCATAAAATCAACATCGAGTAAGAACGGGACAGAACACTTGGAAGATAATTAGTATATACGACAAGCTCAACGGCGCATGCGGTAGTGACCCTGCCCCATGCGCCAAGAGTTGTGGGTTCGATCCCCACCCAGGACAAACATTCGTATGATGAATACTTGTGTTTTTTCTGTGTCTGGGTGTTAATATCCCTTATTTAAGTATATATTTGTAATACCACTGTTGATTCTGATATCCGTAACACAAGTGGTCAAGCTACTTACCTCGGAGTCAGATCAATGTATGTGATGTCGTCGGATATTTATTTATTTATTATTTATACTTCTACAGCTAACAAACAAACTAACAGGTCTTAATTTACGTATATAACAATAATGCTTATATAAAAGGCGATATTCCGATATGATTAAGTTACGCTAACTAATGATTATTAGAATTCCTATTAACGTCTGATACTTTCTAAATAGAAACTAATTTTTAAGTTTGGTCATAAACATACATCATTAGAAAATAAGTCAAAAGTTTCTAGTATTAATGAAACCATATTATGTTCTAGAACATTAATATCTAAGGTCACATTTGGAAGGCGCGGTCGATCGCATACGTCATCCAATTACTCTCGCTTCTTTCAACGCCTTGAAGCGGGTCAGCGTGTCACTTTCTTCGTCTTCCGCCGGCTGCCAACTATCAAACCTTGTATGCTTTGCATACGTTCGTACTTGTTATACCTTCGAAACAAAAATCGGACACTGCAAAATTGTTTTGTAAACCGTTCGTGACGGGTATCGCACTATAACGGCCAAGAAGACCTGCATTTGTTTTTTTTTTTATAACCAAGCTATCTATGAGTACGTGAAGATAGCAATGCAGTTGCGATAATGCTGCTTGAATCATGCCTCAAAACAAATATGACGTCATAATGCGTTTATTTTAGTATTGTATATACCTTTATAGGATACTTACGCATTCCACCTTTAATTTTTGAAGTAAATATTTACTTACTGTCACTGATATTTATTGCAATATCTAACACATACACAGCCAACAAAATTATGTAAATTATAGCTTTTTGACGGTAAGTGCATCCAATTAATTTTAGGACATCACAAAGGGATATCCTTTTAAGAATCTGACGTTGGTATTAGAACGGTTATCAGAATAATTTGTAGATTATATGTAATTTTACTTTTTGATATCATGACACTATAAATAAAAAGTTGCTAATTATATCTCCAAATAAACTCAATCGTTAGCGTCGCGACTTTTATCACTTGATGAGCGAAAGAACCCGTTTGCTTAATCACGTTATATGACGAGTTCACAAAACTTTCTTCATAAGTGCATTGTCCAATTTCTCTTGGCTGAACGCGTGTCTCTTTATACAATAGCCAAATTAGTGCTTCTCAAATGCCATTGTGACCCGTGTGACAGTTGGATCACATCACAGCTGTATTCATTATACCCACCCCTTAATAAAACTATTATCTTACTCCCAAGTAGAATTTGTGCAATAAACAACGCTAGATTACACGCGATGTTGTTGTAGTTAGGTATTATAACAAAACACAATACATTCTACAAGCGAATGCTTCTAGCGGAAGTATTCGCTCTTCGATGGTCACGCGTATTGTTTAAATTACGAAATCACGTTACTTGTCTTGTACAAACATTGTGTATGTAAAAAAATAGCAAGTTATAAACAAGGCGGCAATATTGTTTTGAAAATCAGTCATCCCACAGTTCGGCGAAGGTTCTTCACTGGCATTGCAATGCGGTAGTTGAAAACATTGCTATTTAATTACACAGTGTACGTGTAGGTGTGAATCTAAGTTTGTAGTGTTATTGTTTAATACGAAAACATGTACAGCTTTTTATTATGACCTTTTGTTAACCTTAGGCGGGTAGTAGAGGTAGTTTTGAATTACGATACGTCTTCATGTGGGTGTGGTTGAAGGCAACTGTGGAGATAAGAAAGGGATACTGATTACCTCGCTACTATAGCACATCGATCAAGCAGTTGGTCTGTAATCTGACTTAGCTTCTCAAGTTCAGTGTTTGATTTGAGCTAAACGTTAGCCGCTATTGTTTTTCTGTCTTCGTTATCTAAGTCTGCCGCATTCGCAATTGGTTCATTGCGTTCATTTGCCGACTAGAATACGATAACAAATAACAATGTCGTCGCCATAATTGGTCTACTTTATTAACTTATCCTTGTTTTGTTTCACATATCTTGTGAACCCATTATTCATACGACAATAAGCATATCTGCAACTTCAAATACAAGCTTTGCTTTGTGAAGTGTGAACCTATTTGAATGAACATTGTTATTCGATGTCCCAATAACAAACGTCTTGGATACATTTTTTTTAGACATGAGACAAATTTAAAGTTTTCGTAATCCTCGCGCTCATTATAATTGTTCTCGCGTCCAAAATGCCAAGAATACAGCAATTGCAAGGTAGTATGTATGTCAATGCTAATACCAGCTCGCTGACACCCACTCAGCAGCTAAGGTCGAGCTTAGGTGTAATACTTGAAAGCACTGACAGAATGATTTATTCGCATCCTTACTCTTAGAATGAAATGTGTGGGTAGCAACAATAATGGTCTGATGAAAGTCATCCTAAAATTTATGGACGTGAATGTTATGAAGGTTTAATCAAAGTGTCGTCTGGGTTTCTAAGGTGGAGTGTATATTTCGAGGTATCCTCGCAAGCATGTTTATTTATTGTAGCTGATGTTTCTTCTGGCACAAGGGTCTGTTTCATCTATTCATGTAACAACTTGATGACCAGGCCCCAGTGCGGGCGATACGTATGATGCGACTTTCGTTCAAACCTCACTTTAAGAGTTATCGTGTATTTAATCTTTGTAGATCAATTCACTTTTTTAATCTTTAATTTATACTACTGCTGTAGTTTGACTACAACTGCAACCGACGATGCACAGAGCATTGTTGGTTGCAGTTACAGACCATAGAGGGGGAGAGAATGATACATTTAGAATTGTTCTACTCGCTAAGTTTTTTGTCAGTGATGATTCGTCTTGTCCTTTACTCGTTTTATATAATGTTATTAATGTTAAAGCTATTTTATAAATTAATTAAATATTTGACTTTTGTAGTGGTGGGAACTCCACACACGTGAAACCGCGGGATAATGATAGTCGCGGGAGATTATGTTAAGAGTAAACATGATATATTAAAGTTGTTATCATTTAATCAGGAAATAACTTTCTGATATCCGTTATAAAGAAAAGGAAATTGATTCTCGGAGTTTATTTCGAAGGAAATTAGTAAGTTTGTTTGCTCTCTTCATAGATGCTATATCTTTAATTGCTTAAAAAATATCCTTTGAGAAAGTTTCGTCATATGTTCAAAAGGCGTTATAATTTCACTTCAGCTTTCACAGTATGGTTATATCATTGACGCCCCATGAGATTCCCATAAAAACAGGGAAAGTATGCAATCGACGTGGTCGGTGAAGACGGAGGCCGCCGCCGGGCACTCGTCACGCCCATCCTACGCTAACATGGAACGAAAGAAAGTGAAATTTTGAACCGAACCAATTGCGAGGTCCGGGCATCTTCTGTGGGGTGAGAGATTGAACCAACAAGCCGAAATAGTATAATCTATCTTTTTTTTTATATAAATAAAAAAATATCGTTCAAATGTATGAACGCGCATAACTTCTGATCGACTGTACCAAATTGGATATTTTTTTTGTTGTAATCTTTGTTGTCAAGACGGGGATTGTATGTAAAAAATATTTAAAATGTATTGGAATCATATCACTATATTACGAAACAATTTTTATGTTATAAATGGACGTTATAGAAACCTATAAAATGACAGATCAATGACTGTCGGGTCAGCTAATGTAAACTATTTACTCCAAATAGTAGTTGGGAGGGGAAACTTGTGCCTTCACGGTCGGACGCGATCCATGCCCTCGCTCTGAGGCTCCTGCGGTGATTATTACGTGCTCCAATAAAAAAAGTCAGCACAATGCTACTGACACCCGTAATTTATTTCAAGGAAGTAATTATAATGCTCTTTCAAAGTTTTCTGACCCCAAAGTAATACATTGTCGGAATTGAAAATGTTAGATGACTCATACATAATAATCGTACGTTAATAGCAGGCACAAATGAGTGTAACATTTTTTTGTTATGCGTTACATTTAAACTGGTTTTGTAGACAACTTCCTTGCTTGCGTAGACAGATAAGATTGGTATTTTTTTTTCTTTTATATAAAATTATATAATAGACAATAGTCTTGATTGCACAAAAACATTACAGAAATATCAACACTTCACAACACACTGAGGACAATATAACCAATACTAGTAGTAGTGACCTTTAAATAATGTTTAATAAAACATTAAATATTTGTAAAATAATTTTAACAGCTTTTTACCGTTTAGGAAAATCAAAAAAGCAGCGTGACGTAAACTTTGACAATCAGAGAAAGTTTCAGTATTAATTGCGGGCCATAAATTAAATACAAAACGTTCGTAATTCATATAGGACGAATGTAGTATTCGCTCGTTTGGTAGGTGACATCTCTGGCAGGCACCGAACCGCCATAAGTCACAATGCCATCTGATAAATTTGCGCCGGGGATAGCTTTCATCGAGTATCGATTGTGTCATGGAATGCCGCAAATGTTATGATGAGCAGAAAAGCGATTCGCGGTTGTTTTCACCGAGTTTGAAATCCTGTATTTTTTTTTTTATAAAATTAAAGTGGGGTTGTTCTGTTTTATGAACTTCTTCGGTACTAAATAACGATTTGGAGCACTTTGTTTGTGGTTTTCAACGTCGTAGGATTTACGAGAGTGGGTGGGATTCGTTCTGAAAGGATTATAGCCCTGCCCTCGAAAGCAGGGCATATAGAAAAACTAGTTGGATCTTTAGTTAGCAACATAACTCTACAAATACAAGAATACCTAGTGGTTACGATTGTTTAGCGACTTCATTACGAGAAATAACTCGGGACATTGAGCAATTAATCCAACAAGGTTTTCATTCGGAAAGGGATAAACAAGGGTCTGATGTTGCCTTAGGGTCGATTAAAACATCATCACCAAGTTTCTAACAATGCTAAAGTAAGTGACATTCGCGTTTTGAAAAGACTAAAATACATTTTCGCTGTATATGTTGTTAAATCCGTATTAGTTTCCTGTAATTTAGCGATCCCTCCCACAAAAGCAAAGCTGATTTGTTAGAGTAAAGTAGGCACGGATACACGTGTATAACAATAAAAGAGGTAATTACACAAATTGTAATTACATAAAACAGCACGCGATGGCGAGAGATAATACCCACCCAGGCCCCTTCAACATAACAATTAGTGGATACTTGGGTCGCTCTCAATGGGATGTTATGTTTTATACGAAAATAATATTGAGAGCATTGCCAAACTCCTCATCCATTGATGTAACATAATAATAGGCCGAACAATAAGGTAAGTAAACAATTACCTACTAAGGCTTCGGACTAAAGAAATTTTAAAGAAAGCTGTTTCTATAAATGTGTTACTATGCTGATAAAGTAAATAAATTTGAATTCCAGCCATAGATTTAATTGATCTTGTATTAAAATGCAGTTTTCCTATTGGGTGGACTTGTCAGTGTCGAGGGTAACGCCCGGATCAGCTTTAGGGAAGGACTCATTGAGGAAATCCAGAGACCCGCACTAAAATTGTGAGCTAGAAAACGCCTGGAGAAGAGGAATGGCTGGAGGTCCTTAAGAAACTACGATTTATTTTTGCACATTTCATTCCTTTGTGAGTGTAAACATGAAGACCTTTGATCTTCTTAGTCCATTAAAAGTTAATTACGATTTGTTAATCTGGATTACATGTTTTATGTAGCACTCCAGGTTTGAGGTTTGAGGATTAGTTTAATGTATGCCTCAAACTTGGAGAGTCTTATAATTCATACGTACATACATACTATTATTTGTCTTTACTTAATGTTTTAATTATGAAACTACAACAAATTATTTTTACATACAAGATGTAAAAAATGTGTTTGACAGAGTAAAATCTATATGCAGTAAATGTTTATTGTCTTTTGTATGTCATGTGACATTTATGTAGGTACTTAAGTTCGTCGCCAAGGCCAATGCTCTGAAAGAAACAGTTCTTATGGACTTAGCAATCGTAACAAACATATTAACGAACGTAGTCGTAGTTTTTACGATCTTAGAAAATGCGAGTTCGTATATTCATAGTATTGTGAAAACTTGCGATCGCTTAGAGATTTCACTATTATTAATGTTATATTGGCCCATAATGGCCGAGGTTGGGTTTTCGCTTCGTTTCGCATAACAAGTGCAAATGCAATTATCCGAAACTGGAGCATAACGTCGTGCTAATGTCCGCGGTGGATTAACTGCACTGCCAACCCAACGCAGCGATAGAAAAAAGATAACTCCATTAGAACTAATTGACGTGAAATGGCCGTTGAAAGCGGGTCCTAGAGACTGTCACCTGAAATGAGTTATGTATTTTGATCAATACTTGATCACGCCCAACTTGTTTATCTAGTGCGAATGCTTTATGATAGTAATTTGTGATTTATTGTAATTTAATCCAAGCTTCAAAGATAATGATAATTTCACGCAGTGTTTCCGTTGCAAGAATGCGCGGCTTGTATGTTCAACATTTCTTAGTCGTGTTGAAGAGCCGTGGTGTGCGAACTCTGAGTTACTGCATCGGTTCGGTTTGAATAATTCATTTTATGTGTTATTTAACGTCGCCATGCCATGTTAAAATCTCATCAAGTTGCTCCATCTAGATGCATATTGCATATTCAAACCGTTGAGATTTTTAGGTTCCGGGCAATTACTTTTGTAACATTCATTACTTCGAATCTGTTTTGTAACATTTCGGTGCAATTTTGCATTTGCGTCAATATTTACAAAGTGCCCGTTTCTATGGAATGTTTGTTAAACTATCGCCTGTCGAACTGTAGGATGATTTGTTATTGCACTCTAATTTCCTTTGCACTCGGTAGTTGCAAAAAATATATGCTGTGTAGGTGAAATAGTATTCTCATTCACATTACGCAAACAGAGAAGCATAACATCATGATTCTAATCCGACAAAAGATGCGCTACTTTAGTTCGGTGGCTGTACTCATTATTTTTTACAAATTGCACAACGTATGATTGTTGATGACATAACCTTTTGCTTGACGGAATAATTACTGTATTCTTGGATATCATGAAATAAAACGAGTAGTAATGTTGATTAATAATCACCACGCCTACCTCGGCTATTCTTTAGCGTTTCAGCTATCGTATCGCGGAGGTGTTACAATCGTAACTAGTCAAACTTTGTAAATGATATTACGTAGGCATCAGTCAATCAAATTTGCCGAAGTGACGAAAGAAACATGGATCTAAACTATTTGCCGTGTCATACTCGTACTGCAATCTGTAGAATGTGTTACAGAATAGCATTATTACTTCCTTACAAAAGTGGCTAAAGTATTATCGTTGATGATCTAGATATTGCAACAGTCAGTAGTTGTATCTCGGAGTAATATAGTCGATTTGTCAATAGCGGTACCGGTAGCAAATGTCTCCGTATAATTATTATTATTGTTGAAAGTCGTAACTTTGAAAGTACCATAGATAAATTCAGTTTACTTAACGGAGGTTAAAAGCTGCTGCGCATTTTATTAGCTCGTTTCCTGCCTGCTAACATTCAAAGGGCCGCGTTGCCTGTTACTCATTAATAAACAATGTCGTGCATCAAAGACCGATTCCAAGGATCGTTTAAATTTGTACCGATACCAAATATAAATAAGTTTTTTTCTTAAAATGACGCGTTCTGACAGGAACTGGGCTGTTATAATGACTTTGAATGTCAGTCAAGAAGTCGTGACGTGATTTACTTCCGTAGACGCTGGATTAATCACCTCAATGCTGGTGTGTTCCTCTAATGTGATGATGTCACATTGTATATAGCCGAAGATGAGATGCCAGGCGAGATTTGCGATTGTCTCGTAATGTGTTTATGTTGCGACACTCTCACGGTCGGGTGGTGCCGTCGTGACGATGGGATGTTTGCAGTTTTGCATTACAAATAAATCGTGAACTCACGTCGTTAGACACTATCGCACCTAAGTTGCATTCAGATGCAATCATTTAGAAAGTCAACAATGAGCAATTATATATTTTTACCATTTTTTAGAATAACACTTGAAAAAAATATATAAACATATTAATTTGTTTAAAAATATTGGTGCACATAATTAAATAACACAATCAAAGTTATATTTAATAAAGTAAGCTAAGAGACTGAGATGTCTTGGCGGCATTTAATTTTTTTTTTTTATGTTATCGCGGGCAGACGAGCAGACAGTTCACCTGTTCATTATTGTTATTATACATTCACGTGTCTCCTGGAGTAAACACAATAGAAAATTATTGTTTGGCACATTCTAAATACCAAACGCGTGAGTGAAAATATACTATCATAAAATTGAACAGCATTGAGCAATTGTGCTGCAATCCTCTGCATCTTAGAATTCACGTCCGCAATTCTACACGCGCCGTGAACCAAAAAATAATGTTCAGTCGAATAGTCATGAAATAGCTATTGCATATTTGCGGTGTGCTGTTTGATAAAAACCGTAGAAGTCGTTTTAGACGTGCGCCTTTAGGGTTTTATACAAAATTGTAGATTAAACTACATATGTAACCTACATAGGTTTTATCTACAATTAGGACGGACTAGTAAAAAAAAGGAATCCACGGTGCTGTCAGTCTATAGCGTGAACATTGGCGGACTAAGCCTGTTTTAGGCCCGGGGCGGCAAAGAGCTGTACAAGACCCCTAGTAGGGATACGAGCAGTGTTACTTGCCCGAAATGGTGGGGGGGGGGGTCCACTGTTTGATTTAGGATGATGAGTACTTGGAGATAATATAAGGCCCCCCCCCCAGGATTTGAGGCCCGGGGCGGACCGCCCCTTCCGCCCATCCCCCCCTTCCGCCCCTTCCGCCCCTACCGCCCCTTCCGCCCCTCGGTTACTGAGCGTGAAGCCACGTTTATGCATGTGTGAGTGAGATACTTATGGATACCAGATATCGGATATCTTTCAATTGGAACACTTATTGTGTCAATGTGTGACGTAAGTTGCGTGTCATGTTGGAGCACATGAGGAGCTTCAACGTTTAGTTAGTGGCGCGAAATTACACTTTTACGGTATTAAATTTTTTTGTACATTAGGTTTATTGTAGTACATTAAAAGTTCCAAAATTCATGACAACGTTAGACCGATCCTAACAAGAACGATTTATTTATTGAAACTATGAAACTTTATAACGATTACACTAAAATTACTTACATGCGACATTGCAATCATACGTCGCACGAATAAGAATAACAAACATGATATAGTCTTATAGCTCTGAATATGTTTTGTACGAACACGCATAGCCGGCATACTCGGGAGCCCGGCGGGACATTGTCAATTCTGCTCATTGCCTCCATTACCATGGCAATACCATCGGCGTACACTTTAACGTTTCATGATACGTTGCGGTTTGATTGAATTTCAATTGCCTCGAGGCCGTTCCATCGACTACTTCGCTGCCTTTAAACGATTCCACAAAATTATTCTCGCGAACGTGCGCTCAGTCATGCAACGGCCGTTTCTAAGCCGCGATTCGATTATACGATCTGGACAACATTTATCTATCACGCATACTTTTAATGATAAACTGCGAGGACTAAATACATCGGAATCCGTTTATAATTCATGCATCGAGGACGTTGTGTGGTGCCACTGAATACTTAAATTGCGTGTGTTCTGTACGGGCTGATTGCAGTATTGAAATTGCAAATTGTTGCGGTTCATTGTTCAGCGGTATTCAAAGGTGGTGAAGATACGGCAAGCAAGATGCAAGCGCGATGCTAAAAATAATTTGCAGCTTTCAAACTGACACCCGAGGCGGTTACCAATCGTTGATTTTTTTTTATCTCGACCGGTCCGACGACATTCATTGACATTTACATTATGTTAACAAACTGGACGACTCACTTCTGCCTCTGCGATGGAAAAGAAAGTAGATATTGGGCGCCGGTGCTAGTGTATCTGCCAACAAAGTTGTGTTTTCTACATCCCTCGTCTAATTAAATGCTTGTATGTGAAAACCGTTTTGTGTCTAATTTTGCCAATCACTAATTATATTGCGGACTAACAGTCTTGCCTAATTAATATGTAAGTAGTAGTTTTCTGTCTTCATCCGTACGAGTATATAAGCGGGTCCTGTACAATATTAGATATATCTTCCATGGTAAAAGATGTAAAAGGTATTTCGCATACAGTTATTTAGGCATTATACCACACATACTACAGATGATCATTATAGAATAGAATAGAATAAATGTTTATTTGGCACATTACAAAATTTGCTTACAAACTAAAACTATAACTAGACTAAACTATATGTAGCCAAATAGGCCTCCGCTCAGCTATTGTCGAGACACAGTGTGCCACGACCCTGGTTTTCTGCAGACACCTTTTCTGAAGATGGTGTCTGGTACATGGTATTATGTACAAGTAACATGTTATATATACATATAGTATTATTTTATATGAGTCGTATCAACATCGCTCATATAGTAATCATGAAACAAGGATGAATCAACAATCACAAAGATGGCAATGATGTTGATTGATTCGCTTTGTCTAGTACATAAAATATAACATTTTGATAAAAACAATACAGAAGATCATATTATGATCTTTTATATTAATAGTCCTATTGTGAAGAGATAAATTGAAAAGCGATTCGAGATTTCTCTCCATATGTGTTGAGTGGCCTTCTCATATATCAAAGTCGGCAAACAGAGGAACGACATCCGATACGTTATTATTCTCGTGTCAGGTACTAGTTCAATGGTCATACATTACAGCGAACAAACAAAAGGTCCCAGGAAAGTTCGTCGGAATTGAGAGCAAACCCTGGGCGGGCCGTTCACCCGCCCGCCTACGCGCTGCCATATATCGATCAAGGGCTCCCGGCTAAGCGTTAGGAGACTGGGACTAGGTATAAACAAAAACCGCACAAATAATGTACTTAGCTACGTTGAAACTGTCGGTTTACATTTCAAGTGTCGGCTGCAGGTCCGTTGGCTTCGGTATAATTTACATTCGCCAATGCAATTCAATGGATTGCGTTCAAATATGTTGACAGTTCTTTTTATGTTTGTTTATTTTTCCCATATTTATACTTTTTATCTCAATTTCCGCGGTGGTATTTTACCTGCATAAGATTTTTTATGCTTATAAAGCTATAACATAAACATAACATCACGCTAATAAACCCCGAAGGAATAGACAAGAGTCAAAGAGGCAGCAGGCCCCTTTAACCACATTCAGCCAGAAACAAATCTGGGCTGGGTTAGATGACGATAGATGGAAAATTGTGACAAAGCTATAATTCGGCAGTAAAGGTAGACATATAGCGTATATATCTCTTAATAACATAAGATCTCTGTGTACAACTTAACTTAGTGTATAAGACCCACATATTCCAGGTTTCACTTCAGATAGGCATCGCTTATAAAAGCTGTCCACTTGAGACCAGACTTATTGCAATGTTAGAAACAATATATAAGCTAGGAAACCAGCAATAAAATAAAGTAACGTTAGTTGGCATTACTTTCATGTTTGCATGTCACGTACGCTTCAGCGGTGGAGGCTGGAGAAACTCTGAATGTTTGTCCGGCTGTGTCGGCGTCCGGATCGGCCAACTTATGGACGAGGAGATTATGGAAACCGTCGCGTTCTCACTGTTCGCGATTTGAATATAAATGTTGTCGAGACGAGCGCTGAAATTATTAACCTCGCTTGATGCGAAAGGCGAACAAAAGAAGATAAGGTACTAAAATATACATATCCATAAAAACATTGGTGAAGTATCTCACTCTGCAAGGTTAGAGACAAATAGAATCGAACGATATATTTAGGTAGATACAAATGTATTGTTTTCACCGGCACTTTTTAGTAGAATTACACTAGTAAAACTCCAAATGGCCAAATAATACGGACAAAAGTTCCGAAGAAGAAATTCGAGGAATGCTGTCAACAAATTGCATCGTAAAGCGAGTAGCGTCAGAAATCATTGACTGATCGTATGACAATGGGTATCAGTTTTCATGTTGCATCGAACGTTGGATTATGCCTGTGGGTCAGGTGTTGGAGAAAATTCCAAATGTTCCGGCGATACATCCGCCTCCGTAGCAAGCGATCGGACCGACAGACAGCAAAATTATGCGGATTCACGCAGCCGAGATCGGACACGCGAGCGGCAAGTTTTGCAGGCCATGATGTTAAATTATAATTAGATTTTTTTATTCGATGAGAGATACAATTATTTTGGATACCAATATACATACATAATTATATCATGTTTCTAATCTCCGAGGAGGCGTAGCTAGTCATAACGAAGCAGCAAGGACCCCTGATAACTTTTAGCCAAAAATAAGACGAGTTGTGTGAGTTGAAAAATTGTGAAATAGTGGCTAGCACACCGCCTACACAATCACGGTCCAATTAATAAATAAAAATAATAAATAAATTCTTCAGACTGGCACGCCAAATCCCTAGTTCCAACCTAAGCTTAAAACTTGTTCTATGGATACTAGGCGAACGGATAGACATACTTAAATACGTTTATAAACGTCCATAACTCGAGTACAAACGCCCATGTTTATCACACGAAACATTTGCCCTTAAAGGGATTCGAACCCGCGACCTTTGGTTTCATGGCTAGTCTCTGACCACACGACCAACGGGCCTGTCATATTTCTAATACACCATTCGTCACTTTTTAAGACATGCTAGATAAAGAATACAGTTGGTGCATTTTTTTTTAGAAGACTAAATTAGGATACTTCGTTTTGTATAATTTAAAAATTTACACAAATGTATTTGTGGAAAATTATATTTTAAATAAAATACGTGATTTATGTAAGTAACATACATATACAGTGCTTTTGTAAACATTTTTAAACTAGTTTATATTTTCTTTGACTAACTAATTAAACTTTACACTTCCCTAGCGGGGTGGGGAAAGAGAATTAAAGATTTTCTTCAGATACTATAAAACCAAATAATAATACAACTGATAGACTTGAAGGTGTTTCTAGGTAAGACGATGTGTGTGTTATCGGGGCCTACAGATTACATAAGAGAATATTTTTTTCTTGATATTAATGTAAATGTAACGTCACATATACCTTTAGGTAAATATGTAACTGGACTTTATAATTGTATGAGTTGGTTTTGTCAATATACACTTAGATGTTCTTTAGTGTGTTCTCACCACACATGTAAATGTAAATAAAAATTATTTACATTACATTGTACTATGTAGTCTATATTGTCTGCTGACATTATAACAAGTTTTGTAAACATTGGACGTATTGTATAATGTAATATGCACCTGACGATAACACTGCTGACGTCAATTTGAAGGCAAGAGTTCATCAAAAAATACATTTAGTATACCAAAGCAATTATCAACTAATCATTTAGTAATTACACCGTTGGCAAAGGTATAAATATTCGAAATTATTGGACATCTGGTAGTCAGGAACTCCCATGGGAATCCGTGATGTGGTTAAGTTAATACAGTGCGTTTGTTTATATATAATGACATTAGGCATTTCCCTTTATCACTATTCTTATCAGTCAAAAGGGTTATTGTAATTATTTATTGTATACTAGATAAACCGTTGTCAGAAACATTAATAATATTTTAAAATATATTACTAAGAATTTGGATCGTCACTTATGTAGTTGCACATAAGTAGCACCTATCTAAACAAAGTGCAATAAACTACAATCAAGCGCATATACTGGTTGTACATAAGGAGGCACGTCTAGTCTTCGCAAAACGTGACGTGAGCCGGCCTTGGCGGTCGGTCTACGTTCGGTCTGCCTCGCAGCCATTCGGCGGCCGCTCCGTCTCTTTCGCACTCAATGACTGCGCTGCTCGACCCGTCTCGAATTTCCACACGCAAGGTTCGAGGAAACTGACTCAGCTGTGTTCCACTACGGCCGAGATTAGTCGGAAACTGCGCTTTATTCTTATCGCTTTACGGTACTGTTTAATATACCCGCTGCCGGTAGTTACGGGCTTCTAGCGCCGATACGTCACAACATAGTTCTTTCTCTTTTTTTCTCGGTCCCGCACAGCTGCCTCCAACCAGTATTGTAAAAGCGTTCGAAAGATACGGACTGTCACGTCGTACAATTTACCGCTGGACCCGCTGTTGATTATACCGAATTGTTTACGACGTAATCTATTACGAATTTACATTGAAATTCCATAGTTTAGAATTGCACGAGTGTATACGATAGTAACTGCAGCGTATGTTATTGACACGCGGACATTTTACTCGATTTTTGGTGCGAGGAACCGATCCGATTTGCAGTAACGTCGCTATTGTTTCCAAAACATTTGCGTTTGTCGTCATGTCACCCGAAGAAACAGTGCAGTGACTGTATCGATATGTAGAGTAGGGAGCGGTAACAATTGAGTGAGTGCGTGTATCGGATACGGCCCAGTGAGTCGGGCCCCTGTCTCGAGTGTCCTTAGTGTTGAGTTGCAGCTTGCGGTAAAATTTCAATCGGAAGGGCAGTGACTGATGGAGGATTGTGTGAGGGTGAAGCTGGGCCGCACTGGGCGTCATGCGGGCACGCGTGGTTGCGACTAGTGGCCCCCAACACCGGCAAGACGGCGACTGCAGAGCCTGCAGCTGTACTGGCACCACAGGTTCGGCGTTCGCTATCTTACACAACCCCTATGCGACGATGCCGTTTTGGCACAACTTCCCAACAAAGTTTGGTGGCCCGTCGTCGCCAAGTTGTTTTATCTTTTTATTGCAGTCACGTACTACTTCTTTTTTTGGAAACCTGGAAAATTAAGTCAGTAATGCATAAGCAATCACCCAAATACGTAACTGCATCGTATATGGGTAAAATAAGTGGTTTATTGGAATTTTCGAATTAAAACTCGATCGGTGTTGAGCAATATTGTTCAAGAGTAAGTTTGGGTCAAACCTACAGGCCAACGTCAAGGCGAATTGTGAAGGGATAAGCATTAAGCAACTAGTCTGATAATGCATTTTGACGTGTGTTAAACTCGAATCAGTGCCCGATTACGTCACAATGCAAATATTGTTTTGCGTGTTCATTGTGAACCTATTAAGCCAATTTCACAAGTTTGATTACTATTTACTAGCTGTATACTTAGCCAACCCGCATGTTAAACTTAAGAACAACTTTCTAAAACAACTTATATATGTTTTATAATGTCGAAGAAAAAAATTATCGAGTACATGTTGTCTTGGGAAAATTTTTGTTTACCTTCGGCGTAATCTATTAAAACGTCTTGTTAATTATACTTATTTCAACGGTAATTTAATATAATAGCTGAGTTTTGAACTAATAAATAAAATACTTCAACATTATAGTGTCTCCATAATCCAGATTTCCGATTGATGACACTATCTATATCTAGAATTCTGTTTTATTTCTACTGATCTACAAGCTCAATTATCATCTGATAAAACCCGCAGTACGCAAATCTTAAATGAATATGCAAAACGGTATCTAGAAACCTCATGTCGAATTTATTCATAAGTGGCGTTTTCTGCATCTTCACGTTGTTTTGTTGTCATGGCAGTTAAAATTAACAAAAGGTATTATTTCCATCGGAACGGATATCGATAGTTAACGAGAAGTGCGTCAATCGAATAATAATCAGCCATAACTGATCATATTATATTTTAATCTTCCTTGTATTCAAATTGAATTATATCTTCCTTATTATTGTATCGTACTTTCAATAGGTGACATTAACTTCTTTATTGTAAGTAATAAATGTGGTGTATATATTTAGCAATATCGAACGCTACATAGCCATGCGTAGTTTACTGTTATCCTGATGAAATTCCAATTAAACAACCACCTGCAACCAATTATTATCATCCATTTCGTCTTGCCAAAGAGCATAAAAAGACAAAGGTTAATTTAAGAAGTAACTGTGAGCTAATATACTAACAATGTGAAAAAAAATAATTGATGCAGGCGTGTAAAAACTTGGACAGGTGTAACACAGCATAACTGGTTCCAAAGGTGCTTATTACCACTCGATCAACTCATTACAGGATCACGTTTTGTGGTACTTATTCCCATCTGTACAATTTTAATGCCCTTGACATTATCGTACCATAACGAAGCATCAGCATTCTCTTCCATATTTGTTAAATATTTCTATTCATATGAATTCTTTCACACATTCGCTTTGCGGAGTCGTTACCTCATTTCACAGAAAATAGTTTCGAATCTGTCACGAGTTGCATAAAGGAATATAGTCGTAATAAAAATCTAGGTTACCTATAGAGTAATATTTCCTCTATGCAATTTTGAAGTTATTTATCACAAACCGTGCCAGAGTGATCTAACTGCTGCTGTGTTAAGATTGAGCAAATGGCTACCGACATTCGTCAATTATTTTAAGGTGTATACTCGTATCCGTATGAAGTCATTGTGAATTCATTTCAATAGTATTTTTGTTTTATAAATTCACTTATGCCAAAAAAATATTTCTATTATCTAATAGAATAGGCGTTACATTCGCGTGGGTAATGCATTAGAAACTTGTACATATTACAAAAACTATCATAAAAAGATCTATACTAATATTATTAAGCTGAAGAATTTGTTTGTTTGTTTGCTTGAACACGCTGATCTCTTTCAGTGTTGTGAAAAATTATTTCAGTGTTAGATAGTCCATTTATCTAGGAATAATTAATTAAAACTATATTATAACATTAACCACTAACGCGGGTGGAACTGCGGGCACAGCTAGTACGTAATAAAAAGTGATATATGGTAAATATTTTGTTACCGGCAATATTCGTTTCGATTTCAGAAGGAAAAGCTAGTTTCATTCAACACTTAGAAATAAGTATGGGGGTCGGCTCTCGTCTATTAGTAATTGTGGCTGTCAATCATAATTCAACGGACGCGGAAATACAAATATGATGTAGCCTTTGTTTTGACGGTAAACAAAGCCCAAACTCTTTACACGAACTAATGGGTGTAGGAAATTTAGTTTATTAAACATCATGGAAGAATTGACCGTCGACCATTGATTTCTTCTTCTTTTGCTAAATTAAGTTTGCATGCAAATAAATTATTGGACATCTACTGATCCTCGATTGTCCCGCTCAATAAAAAAAAGGAGGAAACGGACTAGAATACACAACTTCATGCGGTTAAGTGAATATTTGACATTTACTACACAGGTTACGTAACTGCTAATTATACGAATGCAACAGCAAATATTTTCTCTCGTTGATTGTTTATTAGTTAAATTGCTTTTAGTTTCCGCTCAGTGTTTACTAAAGTATAATTTAGTTCATACATTAAAAGTATCACCTGGTTTATAGAAGATTTCAAATAGTATCTGAATGATGTCTCAAACGGATGCTTATTATCAGTAGTTGACAACTCAGCTGAGATAAGATACATGTATTTTGACAGTCAGTAGGTACAAATAACAAAGAAGCACGAAGATGTGTGTGCACCCTAGTTGCACTTATCTAATTCTATAAATGCTATCGATTCGTAGGTACCTGCAGCGCTTGAAGTGACGAGATAAAATAGATAGAGAAGTACCTGTAAATGTTGTACAAGATAACCTATTTTATTACTTATTTTAAAACTTAGTACTAGAGCTATTTTAGAGTTTTACACAAATAATTGAAACATGGTGATTATATTATTTATAAATATTTTTAATTAAATGCTTTTTAACGTTTTTTTCACTGGAGTACATCTCTCTGTCTTTCTCTGTCTCTAAAAGATAATAAATTATACAAATGAATAAAATTAAAGGATCTTTTTGTCAAAATAACAGAATGCTACTAAATATACAACCTTTTTAATGTTTGTTTGTTTATTTCGCCTAATCTCTGAATCGGCTGGACCGACGTTTTTGTTAAGTTGAGTCTCAAATAAATCAGCTCATCAAAGCATCACATTTATCAATGAGCCGACCGTCAGCCGTCTCCTTTTCCTTTATTGTATTTCTCGGGCGCCAGGTGGTGGCCATACAAAATAAACAATTTCCGGTGGAAGAGTTTAAAATACATTGATAGTGGGCCATGAGGCTAGTGGTGAACGTTCGTGCGGTGACTTTACAAAACGTTTTTGGGAGGTGCAAGCGGCAAAAAATACACAAATTGAGACATGAACGGTTCCACAAAAAGTTTTATTTTTATTTTTTCTTGTGCAAATATGCACTTGTGTCGCAGATAGAAAACTATGATATATATTTTGTCTAATATTACTATTAAGTACCTAATTTTCCGCAAAATTCATGATGGTCGGTTGAGTTGGTGATGATGAAGTAACACACAAACAAACTCAGCCAAGATTGTTATTCATTAGTTAGAAGTTTCATGTAAAGTTATCTATTTCTATTTAAATTCATATTATTATTTTTAATAGAGTGAGTCACATTGCGATACTGGATATACTTTCAAGAAATACTGAGATAATATTTCTGTTTATTATATTCCACGGCGTGCACACCTATTCTGCACCAATCACGAAAAAATATAAATATACGCGTTCAGTATACACCTCGTCCACGGTTTTCTACGGCTTTTTGTATTCCCCGAAACAGTTTTTGAAGCTAATGCGATTCTTTTCTGTCGTGACATTCAAAATCGAGAGCATAGCACAGTTTCACTTTTTTTCTACGCAAACGCTATTGGATTGTTTAACTACTACACCAGTCGGTCATGTAGATAAGAATGTTGTGACATTTTTTTTGGAGATGTCGATACTATGCGTAGATTATTGACTGGCGCGATGGCTCATTCGGTAGTGATCCTGCCCCACGCGCTAAGTGTTGTGGATTCGATCCACACTCAGGACAAATATTCGTGTGATGAATACTTGTGTTTGTTCTGTTTGGGTGTTAATATCTGATATTTAAGTATATATTTGTATTACCACTGTTGATTCTGATATCCGTAACACAAGTGCTAAAGCTACTTACCTCGGAGTCAGAACAATGTATGTGATGTATTCTGATATTTATATATTATTCTAAGACACACAGTTTCAATAAAGTAAATTTCAAATACATAATTTACAATAATAACGTACTCAGTCCTAGTTACAGTAAGTACATTTACATAGCTGTAGAATTTATGTATTTAGAACTGCGATAAAAAAAAATAATACATACCCACGAAAGTGTCTGTGAAATTGTGACAGACCGTTTTAAGAGATACATAATGTCCTAATGGGTGAGTAATAAACATCTGTAACACTTGAAAGCGGTGGTTGACAGGCCCGTATTATAGCATGCTGTGTCTTTAAAATAAAGTCCTGTCATTCGAATATATGTATTTATTTTCATTACACGCTTAGGTAAGTATATCCTGCTATCCGTAAAACTCTTGTAGCACTAGTACCACTAGTGAAAACAGAAGCTTACAGAACACTATGTATTTTTAATATCATCAATGTAGCCTAACTTATCAACTACTTTATTAGCGCGGCCCGTCTTTACGGTCTATAAAAAGGTTGCCGACCGCTACCACTAAATAAAGTTTACCTTTTAGGTGTTGTTACACGTTGTTCGGCACAATGAACGCTGAAATCGTTGACACGTGGTGCCTTGGTACCGAGTCTACCTTCGTAAACTCGTGCACCGTTGCTACCGCGCGCGATAAGCCCCTGGGCCCTATCGCGAAACGTGATTGATTATGCACAAGTCACTGTAAACTGTTTTGTTATGACTCGGCTATGTTACTTAATAATATTTTCCACTTACCTGATCAAGCGCAGTGCTATAAATAGCAAACGTAAGAGTAGTTGCATTTGTATACAAATTCCCAAGCAAAAAAGTATGCTATGAATTTTGCATGTAATGATGATATTGCATACATACACGTACTTTCGACCGTATAAAGAAACAAAATTGCACATCCGTCGTTTATTTAACCGGTCATCACTACAGAACCTGCGTACAAGTAAAATGCTAATACTTAAAAACGAATTACAAAACACAATAGAAGTTCCTTATGAAGACTTTCAAGCTATGTGCGTTGGTGACTAGTACTAGCGTAAATGCGATGTGATCGTTGTTTTACTTTTGTTGGCTTTGTTCAATGCTTCGCAGAGGCGTTTATCGTGAGCGGCGACCTTGCGCCGTCTGACATTGGGCGTCGATTTCGAATCGCAACATTTTATTCCTCTGAGACAAACGGCTCCATGAATTCTGCAACCTCTGCGCCCGCGCAGCAACCACAATGATCATATAGCGTGAGCCGACTCCGCCTAATCGCCTATTATTACGTAATAAACGCCGATTAGATTCCAGTAATGGAATACTCAATACCATTCCCAGATAAAATTAAAGCCCACGTTAACGATCACAGATCTTATAACTTATTTTGGAACGAGTGAGCAATTAGGGCACTATTATTGTATTGCACAAGTGTCGACCGCGAACTAATGTTAACGGTCTTCACCTTATTTGTAGTAGAGTTGGGTTCTGTTCGGAGTTTGCTCAGCGCGCGTAACGCGGTTGGTGTTGTTTCAACGGCGCTTTCTATCTGTTATCTCCCGATCGCCACCAACCGCGCCTCTTTCGTCTCGGTAGCCGATGCCGACGCGATTAGGGATTAGTTGATTCGACTCGAAGTTGTAAAGCAAATAATCCGATTAAACGGCTTGTTGCTCGCTTACACTTCGTCTCTTTCTAGGTCAACTGCTGTTGACGTTATCGCTCAGTATCAGCGGTTGATTTATCAGGTCCAGGACTAGAGAGCGGTCTGGAACTTCCAGTTCTAAACAAGTTTCGCTCGGAGTTTGAGAAGTGGTACCGCTCTATAGTGGACGGGTCCATCCTAATTTGCGTTGCGTGGCGTCGCGATTTCTTGTTTTAGACTAATATCAGCGACGACCGCATCCGAAGAGCTGCGATTGCTTGCCATCTACGGTGCATTTGTATAGAGAGGACGTCGACCTGACATTTCCTTAAGATTTATTAATTCGCTACTGGTTATTAACCGTGCATTTTGAAATGTCTCAAGATTGATCGCCTTGTAAATAACAATTTATCTGCAATCCACCGGCTGCAATTTTAAGATGGAACTTAATGTGCTTGCTGATTTATTGCCAATAATCGCCCTCTAATGAGGTTGAATAGCTTACATTTGTCGGGAAATTTGAATTTGAACAGATATCTGTTTCTCTGTCTCCAAAATTACTTTATGCCTCGTTTAAACATGAGTTTGCGAATGCAATAAGGTTTATAGAACTGGGTTAGACACTTTGATTTTGCATAATATTCTATCAGTAGGAAATGAATTTAATCCCAAGGCGTTGAAATTATGTCACAGCCAGTACGCCAATAAAATAAGCCTACCAGTCACGGCTCGTTGATACTTACTTAGTTATAAATAGAAAGTGTCAAATGCTTCGTATTCCTTGAATGTGAACTGAATGTATTACGAGCCATACGTACCGTCTAATTGCGTGTGATTAGCTTAAAGCCGCCAACGTATGTTTGTATTCGCTGCTTGGTGTTTACAATTCTAGATGTTCATGTACGATTGCTCGGCTTTGTGAGTTTAATGTTCTTTACGCCTCGTACGCCCCAAAATACAACATTCACCTAACATGACCGGTACTCGTTACTGTGACTCGTGCACTTAATTTAAAATTACCACGGTTACATCATTAAACGAAACCGTTTTTTCCTACACGGCTCGACAATTGATGTGCGGGCGTAGGCTTCGCCGCGACAAGGCTTGTCCGGTATCGTATTAAGTAATTCGGTATTGCACATTGCAACTAATGATTTCCGTCGTGAAGGGAGTTTCAATTGGACATTCGCGATCGAGTCACGTTCCGTTGCGCGAGACGAGGATGCCGCTCATGCAGAACGGCCGCACCGGCTGTGGGTGACACTTCGCTGACAGCGATCCAGCTTGACGGTTACTCAATAGCACAGCTGTTGAACTCGTAGATGTGCCTATGTCATTGGTGCCTTAGGTAACACTTTGCTGACAATAGCTGGTGTAGATTGTTGCGGCTTACCTTAAAATTGCACAAGTCATGTTTATTTTTTAAAACAAGTTATGCGATACGGTTTTGGGAATTTATGGATTGATGTCGCCAGGAATTGTAATGTAAAATTGATTTAATAGATTGAGATTACTCTTTAATAAAAAAAAAATTAAAGATAATATAAGGTCTAACATTAACTTAAATATCATTGATAATTTTAGGCCTGATCAAGTGTTAGTTACGCGGTACATATTGCACTATCACTGACGATATCAATGGCCATCTAATAAAAATCTGGTTTATTTAATACCTTGGCGAATTTAATCAGTTTTAAACTTGAAATATGAAATTGATAATTTTAAGATTAAGTAAAAAACAAAGAATTTCAATCCAATTAACATATCCAGTTTATTGCGAAACAAAACGACTATTCCTCAACGCCCTGTACTAACGCGATTGATGAGATAATATTGGAAGTTTCCAATTAGCACTCTAATACAACATGGTGTAAACACTAATCATCACCACACTAATCATTCCGTATTCAAAGCGAATTCGTCTATTGTAAATTATACCTTCCGAACCAAATATGCAAAAGCTTCTGATCATAAATTCACAATACTGAAAAATATAGCGAGTTGGCACGCACGCATTCGACCCTGCAACCTGTGTTTACTTTTTATATAGATTGATGATCACTTACCATCGGAAGATAGAAGAGAACCATCGAGGCATAAATAAACGAAGGTGCATAGAAGCGTTAAATACTTTCAAATGCCGTTGCGGCGCAATGCAAATGTGCGTTGGTATGCGTGCATTAGTCACGTCACGTCGCGGGAGCCTCTTGGCAACAAAACAGACTTTTAAATGTCTTTACGTCAACGTGACGTAATCTATCGTTAGTAAATCTTTACCCTTATTAAGAATTATCTAATTTGTTTAGTGCAAAATTGGCGAGTTGGGGTGGGCCCACCGACAAATATGTCTGCTCATAAAAAGCGACTTTAATGACCTTCCTTTCATGCTAGACGAAAAAAGCAATACCAAATTACTGTTTTAGCTACATATGGTAGTTTACGGCTTTTATATTAGTTTTAAACGGAAGCGTAGGTCTCGCTCCATAGATAGTAAGTAATACGAAGAACAACTTATACATTTACGTATGTGTTTGCTGACGACGAATATCTAATCTAAATAAATATAACTCTATCTTTATCATTAAACATATGTCGTTGTTACTTATATATTTATTGTTCTCTTTGTTATCACGTATGTTATTGGAAATAGTGCAGTTGTTCGATGTTTTTCATAAGAAAACAGAAGGATGAATATTCATAGTTACCAGTCGCTTTGTGTTATTTCCATATGTTAAAACAAACCAACGTTTTTGTTTCATATGCTACGTATTGCAACGTCTGAGTATTGCAAAATTACATTTATATCTTCGTCACACGCCACATGGCAATATTTTTCCGGAGGCAGTACGAAACGTGACATCTGGACAATTGAGTGTCTGATACGTATATAAAAATATAATATATGACAATATTTTTGTAAAATATGTATATAGCTGGTAAAATCGCGCATTTATCTTATTTGATTTGATATTTTTTGCGTGTAAATGAATATTGTTTTCACCTAACAATAATGTGACGTCATAATTGCTTGACGGCAAAAACTTCTTACTTGCGTAACTACATACATTTTATTTAAAAAACGTTTTGACTGTTCAAACAAAAGTATGTTAATTGATTAAACTGTCAAATGACCCCGTTCACTCTTTTTTTATCTAAATACATAATTATTTTTAAATAAGCGAAAGTGTAAGTAAACGTATCCTGTGATAGAAGGAAGGTTACTTGCCTACTTACCTACATAGAATTTAGCAAAATAAGAGGTTTAATAATGCATTGCCCATCGTTATACATACATTTTTTTTTATCAGGCTTTGAGTAAAAAAAAGAGTAAATGATCCATAGACTTTGTTGTGAAAGAACAAAGGAATAGTGTTTAAAATATTTTAATTAGTATCGTTCCTTACATTATAGACGTTTTATATATTGATCGTACCGTATCAACATCGATAATCGTAATCGTAAAATATTATTATTGTGATAATAACCGGAAACATTCGTTACATAAAATAACGAATAGTAATATTGATATACATACGCTTTCTTTTTACAATTTATGACATATTGCCAGTACTATTTTTTCAACCCACTCGACATTGTTTTCTCAACAATCTTCATTGTTCATGATAATCTACATTCAATTTAGTTGCGTAATGATGAGTTGATAACAATACTATCTTAAACCCATACTTTTATTTCCTATGTATAGGAAAACACATTTATTTATTTCTTGAATGGTATTTTACTATTTTTTTTTTTTACTTACAGGTAAGCATCTTACGTCATCTCACCATCTGATGTAATACGGTATGTTACTCTAAAATTAGCGTGAACCAAAAACGGAATTATCGGAATACGAGCGGTGGTAGCTCAATGGTAAGGACACGCGCCTCTTAACCTCTGAATTATCAAATCTATGTACGTATTTATATCGCTAGCTCGACGGTTAGGGAAAACATCTTGATGAAACCTGCAAATTCAAACCACTTTGGATTTGTAACCATGATCCAAAAATTGTCTGGTTCCCCTATGTAAGGGTTACGAAGGTGAGATCGGCAGTCGCTTCAATGTAATTACCAGACTCGCTAAATTCTGGATCATGGTCTATGCAGACCCCGTCTAAGCACGGGACATATCGCTAGAAAGTTGATACTGTTCTGATTTTATCAAGAACTAGCTGTGTCCGCGGTTTCATCCGTGTGAAAAATCGAGGAAGGCTATACAACATTAACCATTAATGTTGTATAGCCTTCCTCGATAAATTTCCTTTTCCTCAGGCTATCTGGCACTGAAAGAATTTATCAAATCGGTAGTTCCTGAGATTAGCGCGTTCAAGCAAACAAATAAACTCTTCAGCTTTATAATATTAGTAAGTATAGATGTAACTATAAGCTATAAGGCTCGTCTATTGTAACGTCAAAGTAAAATTATACATTTTAATCAACCCTTTTACATTCAAAGTGGTTAAATGAAAACATTGGTGTGTACAGATATTAAAAGCAGTTCTATAAAATTATAATCAAAAGGCGATATCTCGCCTTTGGTCGGTTAATATAACTAGGTCCACTTCTAGAATTGAATTCCATTGTACTGTTTTTATCGAGGATCGAAACAAGGTATTAGTTTATTCAACCTGTGCATTCAGGGATGTATAGTTTAGCATAATTTAATTACCGCCCTTGCTTCGGGGTAAAATCCTTTTACATTTTGTAAGCCGATTAGGTATTCATTAATATTCTGTTCGGAGACTGATTCAATAGACTGGAAATTTTGTGTTAACATTTCGGTTGTTCAAAAGAATTAAAATTTTAAAGCATTAAACATTATATTAAGAAATTAAATGTTATATAAACACGTTGTTTGAGAGCAAATTCAGAGGTACGTGTACCTTTGGACTTTATAAATCTTCGTACGGATTTATACCACTTACTCGACGATAAGGAGAACACTGTGATGAAACCTGCATATCCAAAATAACTATCGATTTGTAACGTGATCCAATTTGTCTGGTTCATCTGTCTAAATTTTACGAGAGTCAAATCGGCGGTCGCTTAAATACACTTACCAGACTCGCTAAATCCTGGATCATGGTCTAAGCGAATCCGAACCAAGCACGTACATAACGTTAAGTGAGAGAATTTGATAGCTACGTCTATTCGTATAACTATGCACTATCGTAGGAATCTACAATAGATTCGATACGGGCATTCTTAAAACATAAATGAAAATTAAATAACTCTCGTGTATAATTGTCTCTATCATTGCAAGCGAAGAGAGAAAACAAATGACTACTACAGTATGGTTATCTCGGCTATCCTCTGACGAAGCGGCGCGTCCGCGTCATAGCGGAGAGTAATCGAATTACCGCCCTCGCTCATACATGGGTTAGTGGCCCGGCTTCCCAGCTACACGCGGGCACGGTACACGACATTATCACATTACTATTGCGGCTCGCTCGGCTATTGTTTGTCCGTTCAGATCAACCGGTGGTACAGTCTGGTTTGAATCAAGTTCTTTCCCGGATTTGAGCGTCAATTTGTGTCTTAAATTAGTCGCTGCGACTAGGGTTCTGAAATGTAGCTTAAATATGTTAGAAATAATGCGTTTGGCCGGTCAGGCTCATAACATCTATACTTACTAATATTATAAAGCTTGAACGCGCTAATCTCAGGGACTACTGGTCCGTTTTGAAAAAATATTTTAGTGTTAGATAGCGCATTAATCGAAGCAGCATAAACGCGGGAGCGTGAAATCGTGAGCACAGCTAGTAATTCATAATACGAATTAAAAATTGCCGTCTCCTCTTTAATACGAGTAGCTAGCTACACCGCCCACGCCATTAAAATTTCAAACATTCATTTCTCTTTTTATTTTTTATACATGTATCATTTTAATGTCCAACATTGATAGTTTTAAAGTACGACCAAGGTACCCATAAATTACACTGCTAAGATCGTTATCGAGCTAAAGATATTAATTTATTATCATAATTACTCTGTTTAGTACGTAATCTTACGAGTACATGCATCTACAATGCTGGGTGGCCCTTTGTTGTTTAAATGATTTCTTCGAAATAATTTTACTGATTGCGAGTCATATGCAAAAGCGCTTTCTAACAGATACTTCAAGTGAAGGATCATTCATCATGGTTCGTAAACAAGTTTGTTAAAAATTTAACATTCTATTCAAATTG
This sequence comes from Glyphodes perspectalis, assembly GCA_951394215.1. Taxonomy (NCBI): domain Eukaryota; kingdom Metazoa; phylum Arthropoda; class Insecta; order Lepidoptera; family Crambidae; genus Glyphodes; species Glyphodes perspectalis. The sequence continues at coordinate 4,996,951 of OX596208.1, read as the reverse complement.
TGGGCTGGTCTTTTAAATACGAAGCGGAAGCCAGTACTGTCGACCAATTCACTGGACCATTCATCATTGTAAGTGATATTTATTGTTGGCAACTTTGAATGCTGCGGTGATACAACTATATCTTTGTTATTTCATTCTGAAAATAGTTTATAACACATTGACCTTATCTGTTGCATGTTTCATGTCTTACCACGACGGTGTTTTAATTCATTAACTGCAGCTGTTCGATTGAGATCATCCATTGCAGTCAATTGGTCCAATTAAGTTGAAAGGTTGTTACAAGTCTCTTATAAGTGTCAATATTTTACAAACTGCGTTGTCCAAATGCCGTTCTGCTGTTCACGCTTATTGAATGGCATCGTGAAAGTTGCGACTATAATAATTGTGCAATAGTCTATTTAGTTGTTATCGATATATAACACGTTACGTGTTAAGTTCACAATTGATGCGTTTTACGAGATCAGTGTTCGCGTGCGCGCACGCTGTTCTGTATGTGTGCTTGAGTCGCTTGAGATATGAATGTGTCGTGCGGATCGGTATCGGTATGGACGTTACGACGCATCGAATCACACTCTCGAATAGATGAAATAACTTTCTTTTTTGCATAGTTTTATAAAACGTTACGCAAAAAACGCGTGTTGCTGGCACATTTAAACGAGTCTTTAATCCACATTAGTTTCGAATTTATCAATAATTTTACTGGTTGAAACTCGTGTTAATTGGTGTTTTTGCGGTCGTGAAAAATGCACATCCGGTAGTAATTTTAAATTTACGCTTGGTATTTCGAATTACGAATTTCAATCCAGTATTACATTTTCAGAGTCGTCTTATTTGCCGACTCGATCCAATTAAAGTCAATGTACATATTTTTATTTGTATTTGTTCACAAGATTTACCATCCGGAATATAGAACGATGCGTTTTGGAACGATACCAATTTAGCGAAAAATTTGTTGTAGCGTATTTCCTTTTATTATCCATTTTGGAAAGACTTGGTTTGAAACTAATCTGACCTAGTTTCAAACTCTCGAGCAGCAATTTTACTTTGCAACGCAAACCATTGTAGATAGTAGAAACTAGTTATGTTTCAGCACTTTGACGTGTTTAAAAGAATTACCAATTGCTGTTTCATTTTACCAAAACTTAATAGGTATAGTAACGTAATAAATAGGGAACTACCCGATAGTCTATTTTTCTAATTTTATTTCTATACAGAATGTTCTATCTATACTTTATTCTGCCCGAAATTATTAAAAAAAAAAAAAAACATTATATTTCGCTTACAATATATTATGTATTGTATAAATTGCCGTTGATAAACATATTTTTTATCGATATTCATCAGAGCATTGTTAATTTTTTGCCAAAACACAAAACAATGACAACTGCGTCGTGTCGGACGTCACGGGGTTGTGCTCCGAGCGCAAAAACCTGATTACTGGATCCGTTTGCACCGATGGCGGTGACCGATCGATTCGACATGCGCGAAAACATTTTGTTTGCTTTCGAACAAAATAAACTTACGAATTTAACAACTAGGTATTTATCTTTCTATCAGAAGCAGTGATTCAAAATTATAAAGCGTCTTTCGGATGTCATTACAGTTTCAATGTACATATATGATAAATCGCAAAATATCTGTGGTGATAAAAACATAAACCTTTCCAATGATATCTTTATTTTGATACCGTCCACAATACTTATTTTTGTTAAGAAATTTCTATTTATCTCAATAGTGAATTTATCGACACAATATTTTTCTCTAACCCGATACTTTGACTCGGGTAAAAAGTTTATCTCCGGTATCAAAGCCGTTGTCGCCTTGAAATGTCACATGATACTCTTGTTATGATTTGATAAAGGTGATACCGAGAATATTGCATTTCTAGACTGATCAAATTTTAGTGTATCTAGTGTTTTGTTTTAAATTACAAGGTAACGCCTAAACATCGGATACTGTCAGCGTCATACTACCTACTGATTTTATTAAACACATTTTCTAAGGAGTTGGCACTGTATTTTTATTTATACAACTCTTATTTAGTTTATGTAAATGTTCATGAAGTACCGTCGGTCATGTGTTACGAAAAATATGTTTATGCACATTATGTCTCTCAACGTAATGGTGACGTCGTATTTTCATAACAATTACTCTTAAATGGGTTCCTGGAATAAGTTGAAATGCGGCCCGTTTATTTTTTTCTAGCTGCGACGCTTTGGTGCTTAGGGCAGCGTATCCCCGGACACGGGACAATGACGTCACGTCATAGTGCGCGCACGCGCCGCGGACCGTGACGCCGGTTCCGTCGCCATTTCCGCCTTCCACCACAAATTATGTGAACTGTTAAATCAAATTTTATTTTTCATTTCGTAATACAAGTCGATCTTTGCAGCTATCGAATATTTCACCTAGACATTCTGCACTGTCTGGTCCCGTGGTTTCCTGCTTGCGGTTAGACTCCAAAAACCGTTGCTATAAATTGGTTTAATGAAAAACCCGTTCTGCGGCGTCTGACTTATGTAACGGTAGGTGATTGTATAAAATATTTATGTTAATACGTTTCTGTTTAACGTGTTTCTTGTCTATTTATAGATCTATGACAAATGACATTGTAGAAATAGTTTTATAGTTGATTTTAAAATTAGATTTTTCCGTTTAATTGTTGACTTTATCTATTCGTCTCTTATTTACACAATATGTCTAACTTGTTAACGGCAGTCTTAGAAAATAACTGGCAAATTTCAATTAATTAAATCATTTAGTAAAACTATTGCAACAATCTTAATTACTCGAATGCCTTAATTACTGGTGATCACTTCCGAGAATTTGCATTCTTACGAAATTACGACTAACCATGCGCATTCGACTGATACCAAGTTTAGACGATTGGATTGTTGGACGCGTTTAGTTTTCTTAATTTTCCTTTAAAACTTAACATTCCATGTCGGTGCCTTACATAAGCGAGCCTTGAGCCACACCTAGTTCTCCATTCAAGACCGTAGTAAACACATAGTTACGCACGTAGCACGTAACTGTATCAATGATTGAACAGTTTTCTCCTTCCTCACTCTAACTGCCGTGGCTAATGTGTCTGGAAACGTTGCTAATGTATGCATGTGTGCGTTTCGCACGTACACGTGCTAGTGGGCAGCTGGAACATGCGCTTGCACAACGCTGGCTGTCGCCGTAATGGCTGCCGAGTGTCGTGACGATTTAATGGACACATGATAATTGTGGATTATTATGGGTTATCGGGTGACTGGATTTGAGCTAACATCGCATTCCATTGGCTATTTTGCTGGACGGCAAATAATAGTGGCTCCGCGCGCGTGATGTTATACTTGAAGTAATTGTCACCTTCCTGCAATCAAATATCATCTAGGGTGCATGCAAAAACAACACTCGTTGATGTATTTATTACGTGGACATTCAACTAAAATGTCTGATCGCTTCAAACCAATATACATACAGTATACACAACAGTATTTTGGCGTCGCAACTAACTGGTGTATATTTTATCTGTTAAGTAGGTTGGCGTCTTCTACAAAGCTGTTAAGTTAAACTTAGTTATGACAATGTAATGTCGACTCGAATCTCAAGGGATTTATCGTAAATTCGTAACTAAATTGCATCGTAAATTCAAGCAAACCGGACCTCCATTCAAAATGCTGACGTCAGCTGGTATGCCGTCATACTCTGCATTTATCCTTAAATACTCGAGATAATTCGTTAACAACGGTGCTTAATTCCGACCCGAACACTGGAAAGAAATTAAATCTGCAGTTGGCTCTCGGCCCGGATTTTGTGAATTAGTTACGTACCTATTTGCCTTGATAAATGTTTTATAAGAACTATCTAGTTCCACGATTGTTTTCGCTCACTATAAGTTGCCTATTGAAATCTTAATTCATTAAATTAATCATTTAAAATTTGTTTGGTCATAAGACGGGTTAGTGAAATTATAAAAATGACAATATATTGCATAATTTTATTGCTGAATATTTTGAAAGTTTTCAAAAATAATTATTACACTAATTAAAATCCAATATTTGTTGTTACGCTCTGCTTTGCATTTTTAGTCATGTATGTGAATTTCATGCAGACTTTGTTTTTCTGTTATCATACTACTATAATAAAGAGGAAAGGTTTGATTGTTCGTTTGTTTGCTTGCATTGAAAAGGCTCTGAAACTACTGGACCGATTTGAAATAATCTTTCACCAATAAAAAATCTACTTAATCTGCGAGTAACATAGGCTATTTTATCCCCGTATTCCCACGGGAACGGAAGGTACGCGGGTGAAACCGCGGGGCGCTGCTATAAGCTATAATGCGGTTGACAAAACGGTAATTAGCTGAATTAGAGATTTACTTTTATACTATATACTTATACACGTAGTACGTACCACAGAGGTGGCAAATAGGCCGGCCTTATGGTAAAAGGTCAACATAGCCTGTAGGCTCAACACATATGGTCTCATTCTAACGTTGCAAATCCTTTGAAAATTTAAGTTTGGACTTTTGGTAGGTACTCGGTTACGGCAAGAGACGTAGCGACTTTTTATGGCTTCCAACCATAAAAACCCTTGTAAACACAAGTCATTGTTTAATGACTGTCCGCGATTCGCGACCAGAGAGAACCGACGGAAAATCAATCCGATGGACGTGAGGCAACCGCAAGACACCGGAGCCGGGCGGCGCGGGCGCACACCGCCGATGCTCACAGTTTCGAGTGACATATTGCCACACGACACCGCGTTATCGGATTTCGTCGCGCACTTTAATAATTAGTGCGTGGAGTGGTGCATGCTTTGCTTGCTCATCGAGACGACCTCCATCGGATACCGTATGCGGATATTTGTATGTGGGCCGCGTGAAAATCGGAGATTGGCCGTAATTTGCTTTTTGTTTTGATAGCAGAGAAATCAATAATACAGAAAAATGGAAAGTCAGACGCACGTACAAAAGAAGTAGGTGCTAGTAATTCGGGTTTTCGATTTGGTTCTTAAAAATCGTATTAATATTAATATGTCCAATTTATTCATTGCTGAATAAAACAGAACTTGAGAGTAAAATATAATCTATTTGAAAACGTTCGGTCGATATTTTACTTACGAAACATTTGTACATTTAACATTAAGTTGAAGTTTGATTTGTAATTTTCGTGCCCCTACACGGTTTCTCTTAGGTTTTCCAATGTGAATATCATTCTTCAGAACGATAAGCGTAATCCGTCATTATACTCGTAATGAGTTTTAATTATCTAATTTTTCATTTTCTCGATGCTAATATTATAAATACCGTAAGTACATACTGGTATTATTTTACTGGTATTATTTGCTTTATTTATGCGTGGCTTGTTAATTGCATACTCGCGAGCGATCGCCGTTCTATAAGTATAGACTTGTACCGCTCCGTTTTCGCAAAAAGTCAAGCAATTTCATTTTGAAACGTTCGCATAAAAAATAGGGCGTCGGAACCAACCCGCCGAATAGAAAGTGTTGTCTAACAATGCGGCGAGGTAACCTTTATGAGACGCGGCATGCATTTAAATTAAAAAATGTACATATCGCCGCCCGATTAAATCCGCCGCCGATAAAACTGGATCACATGGGTTTGAATTAAACAGGCGTGAGGTTGAGCTTTATAGTGAAAGTGTCCCACTGGCAGAACAATCGATTCTCGCTCTTTGAAGTGTCACTAAGACGTATGATAGATATCGCAGCCTTCCTAGAAGCCGTGTCGCAATCTACCCATGCCCAGACTTTCATACAGACGGAACAATTTGAGCTGAATTCATCTACGTTAGGGTCTTACGGCTTACCTCGTCTGTGACTTAGCAGTATTTACCCAATAACTTCGTAGAAAGAAGTCTGGTAACCATTAGAAACCTTCATACATGACATCTTAAAAGTGTCACAAAAACTAATTTGTAGATATCGTGATAGTTTTCTGAAGCTTCATGGACATGTGCAGACTGTTCTACTGTAAGTGCTTGCTTAACCGGTTAGTATTGGCATCTGACTCATATATAGAAAGGCTACTGAGTAACTTTGATATGGACTATTCATTAGTACATGTCATATCGACTATAGCTTTTTTTAAATTTTGTATTAAAGAAAAAAATATTTGACTTTGAATTGTGACTTTGAAAACTTTACGGTAGAATAACGTTATGTCACGTCCTTATCGATTTAAATGACAGCGGTCATCAAACGAATTGATTGTATCGGTTATGCTTGCACGGCGGCATTTATTTGAAAATATAAGTGGCAACTGACAGCCTTATGAGGGAAGCGTAGTGTTAGCGCCGCAGCCGAGGGAAGTAAGATGTCGTCACGTCCAACACATTCGATTCCAACGCGTTAGTACGCACTTTATTCCCATGGTTTTATGATGTTACAAATGGCAGCCCTACGTATACATGAGCGTGTATTTTAATTTAATGGCGTGCACCAAAAATACATCGTCCACATGTTTACTGTGTACGGGCTTACGTTTACAATATGTTGTGTTGTATGCGTTGATTGTGGGAGGTGAGAGAGTTATGGTAAAAACTTTACTGTCGACCCAGATACTCGGCGCCGGACGTTTCCTTGTTTATACGATGGCGCGTCGCGTAGGTACATTTATTTTATAATGCTGTTTATTGCGTCTCTTTTATCTTCAACGAGACAGCACCGACCACACAATTAGGCTTAGTGGTAATCGTTGACGTAAATCGCCTTACGGACGGGGGTCGCGGGATCAAATAACGGGACAGAATGTTTTCGTTTATTTGTCACTGGTTTACCAGAGAGTTTATGTTGGGAATCCATGGTATGTGGTTATGGTTCTACCTTATCACCAAATCCTTTTGATGTATTCAAACTTGATAGGTTTGTGAAAACTTCGACGAAACTTATCCGAACATATAAGTATAAGTATTATTTATACTAGCACAAACGCACTCGTACTGAGATGCATATCAAATAAGAAGAGCTCATACCACGTCTAATAGATCTGTTATTTTTTCCACAATCTCCGCGGCTATTTACCTAAACAGTTTTCTACTCAAACAAGATAATGTGTACGGAATTTTCTCGTAAACAAATCATTAACCAACTACGGCGGAACATAATGGAGTTTGTGGATAGCAAAATGTAAATATACATTACTCACCAACTCTAATAATAATACACGTACTATGAGTGCGCTTCGCAACAAACTAGGGCATCCCTTATACCTACTGTGAGTCAGACAATTACACTATGACGCGGTCGCGGCGTCTTCCAGAACACTCATTGCTAGACTATTTTTAATTTTTTTTTTTGACAAGCTCGATGGTGCATTCGGTAGTGACCCTTTTTTTTTTTTTTTTTTTTTCTCCCGGGGGAAATCCTCATGGATACACACCTCGCCGGGGAGCGAGGTGTGTTATGTCGGACTCTTACCGGCTAAAACCCCCGGGTCTTCCATCTCTGCCGCATAAAGTGTCATGGGCGATAGAGGTACGCTTGCGCAATCTTCTCTATCACCCGACGGCTCGGCCCGCACTCAGGTGCAGGCCCCAGCATGGAGGAGGGATGCCTACGGAAGAATTAGGCATCCTCAGACGTTTGGGCTTGTGCAGTGCGAGGGTCGGAGTCACCCGCTCCGACACCCGCTGGCCCGCTAAAGGGCGCGAGGAGACGGGAAAACTGCCTTCTCCTTACTCCCATCCGTTTTTTCCGTAGTGGAGGTGCATTAGCGTCAGCCTCCCTGCTTCGCTCCGCCTCCTCCTTCTGTGAGATAACTCCCTCACAGAAGGTGGAGACAGCTTCCCAACACTCCTCGCTGTCGAGCATAGCTGCGACCAACGCGGGCAACGACAGGTCCGCACCAGCCATGGTCACCAGAACCTGGCGCTGCGGTGCCCAGGTAGGACATACCTCAAGAGTATGTTGCGCTGTATCCTCCTGTGCACCGCAGTGATGACATACCGGGGTTTCCTCTCTTCGAGCAACCCGGTACAGGTATCTTCCGAAGCAACCATGGCCTGACAGGACCTGAACCAGGCGGAAGGACAAGCATCCATGGCTTCGGTGCACCCATCGATGTAGGTCGGGGCGGATCGCATCCAGTGTTCGGACGCCCGCCGTCGGTGTAACCAGCCTTTCAGCCCACTTTTTAATTGCCGCTTCGTGGGCTAGCTCTCTAACCCGGCGCACTTCTACAGCCAACGGATTTTCACCACGTGTCCGAGTTTCTACCCTGTAACGATACACCTCTGCAAGTACTTCTGCTTCGAGGTCCCACGGGGGAGTCCCCGCCAGTACACACGCGGCCTCGCACGATACAGTGCGGTAGCCACGAATCGCCCTTACGGCGACGGCCCTCTGCGGTCTGCGTAGGCGGGCCTTGTTTTCTGAATTAAGGGCATCCGCCCATACCGGTGCACCATACAGTGCCATGCTGCGAACAACTCCTATATACAGGCGGCGGCAGCTCGCGCCTGGACCTCCCAAATTAGGCATGAGCCGGCCAAGTGCAGCTGCTGCGGCGATTATTTTCGGGGCAAGCAGGCGAAAGTGATCCGCAAAGCGTCATCGCCCATCCAGTGTTAGGCCCAGATATTTCATCTGGGCCTTCAGATTTATTCTGACTCCGTCTACTTCGAGGTATGACCCATTGGGGGCACTGCCACGCGGCCCGTGGAATAATAGGGCCTCCGTTTTCTCTAGGGCTACTTTTAGACCCAGCTGTCTTATTCTACTGACTACCATGGCGGTCCCAACAGTGGCTCGCCGGACAGCGTCGCCAAGAGAGGCTCCACGGGCTAAAACTAGCGTATCATCTGCATAGCAGATGACATTCATTCCGGCGAGGAGCCTCCCTCGCAGCAACCAGTCGTATGCTATATTCCATAGGAGTGGGCCTAGTACGGATCCTTGCGGAACACCACATAGCATCCGTTTCCTCAGGAGCCCCTCTTGCCCGTAGTAGAGCACATCTCGGCCGGAAAGATAATGCTCCACTAGTCGTCGTAGGTACAGCGGCACTCCGTGGTATCGAAGCGCTTCTGCTATAACTACAAAAGGCACGCTGTTGAAGGCATTGGCGATATCCAAAGATACCGCCAACACCCTATCTCCACATGCTACTGCCTCTCGTGTCAATCGTTTTAGTTCGGTGACGGCATCTACAGTAGAGCGTCCAGCGCGAAATCCATATTGATGGTCTGACAGATTAGGACTGACTGAATTGAGATCGCGGTCGCGGCGTCTTCCAGAACACTCATTGCTAGACTATTTTTAATTTTTTTTTTTGACAAGCTCGATGGTGCATTCGGTAGTGACCCTGCCCCAAGCGCTAAGAGTTGTGGGTTCGATCCCCACCCAGGACAAACATTTGTGTGATGAATACTTGTGTTTGTTCTGTGTCTGGGTGTTAATATTCAATATTTAAGTATATATTTGTAATACCACTGTTGATTCTGATATCCGTAACACAAGTGCTTAAGCTACTTACTTCGGAGTCAGAGCAATGTATGTGACGTCGTTGAATATTTATTTTATTTAATGTAGTACAATCAATATGGGCTAAGATTGCTTGGTAAAATTGGCTTCTTTCTAGTTTTTCATTGGGATTCGCTTAGACCAATGTAGGTTTGATCAAAGAATAGAGATTGAGACTGGTTGAGTGCATTGAAGTGACTGCTATCCGAGTTGTAAACCTATTCCGACAAATAATAAAATTTATTTTACAAGTTTAAACAAGCCAAAAGGTATCGTTCTTCTTTTTTTTTTTTAATGATCTAACATTTAATGTGATTCTACCCCGGATGCCAAAGGTGAATCTAATGAGAAGGAGTAGCAAGAAACTCGATAGTGTGGTGTGTTAGCTTTCATCACCAAGCCAATAAATATGATTTAGTACCTAGATTTGCTATACATGCATTATTTTTTATTTAGATTCGACTGACCTATAGCTGTTCTAATAATGCATCTCCAAAAGGTCCCAGCACACGAAAATGTATCTAAACGCATCCGCGCAATGCATGCGTTGTAACAACGGTTTCTATTTTTGGGTTCGGGAGCACCGACCCACTGCCTAATACAGTCTTCATTCACGGCACTGATGATTCACGTATTGTTCGCGCCCACGCTTCGACTCTCTAGTCTCCTAGGCAGTGGTTCTCAAACTGTCGAGAAGAGATATCGGCCAGAAGTTGCACAAAAAAGGCGATTTTTATTTTTATTTATTGTTTAATTTAAGTATGTGACTTTCCTACCTATTTCTATGTATACAATGATCCTCAGCCGTTCTTCTTTGCAAAGGAAAAGAAGGAAGAACAAATAGACGAATTTAACTTTACATTTAGTAATAAACATAAGTCGGCAGTCCATTTCTAATTTAAGTATAATTATTTGGGAGTTCCTTTCACCATACGGTAAATCCGAAGAAAAATTAAATAATGTAATAATATTTCATAACTACTTATATATGTATTTAAATCTTTATTTCTCTTTTTTTACTCAAAATGCGTGTACGCATGTCACCGATTGAGAACCAGTGCGCACACCATATGTACTCTTACAACTAAAACAGTGTAAACACGACGAAGTGTTCTTGACACATTCTGCCCACTTCAATGCGCCGAAAGCGATATCGCTTATTTATTTTTTCTCTTCACTTCATAAATACAAAGTTTTTGGAATTTCCTTTTACGAGGGCTTAGGAGGCCGTAATGGTTTAATTTGTTTTCCTGTTAATTGTTTTGTAAGAACGTTTTGTCTTTTGTTTACAAATAGCTCCAACGTCACAATACAGACTATATTCTTAATGATTTTATCAGTTATTTCAACGGTAATTACTAACTCGTTACTATCAATAAGTAATTATTCAATTACAGAGTCCGAAGAGCCGAAATCTTACCTATTATACTTAATACGTCTCCATCATTTTATTTGTTTGTTTGAGCCTGCTAGAAGAATTTATAATGACGCAAAAAAATACTTAATAGCATTTTTACCTTATTAATTATCCCGTCTCTAATGATTAAAGTTCTATAGATTTTACGACTCTACTCTCGACATGACCTTTAAATGGTTTGGATTAGTCATCAGTTATATTGTGTTGGTGAAAATTCAATTACTTATGTGTTTTGAATTTTTTCGCCCCTATTGACAGCTCTAAATGTTAATAATTAATTAATAAAAAAATAATAATGATCAACTTTGGTAACTACATAGCTCCTCCATACCATATTTTATCTCAATGGATAATTTTTGTAAATGTCACTACATATACAGGGTAATTTAGAAAATTCAACAATATCCAACAATACGTTTTCGGCTAAATCAAGAGCATCTAACAAAACCAGTGTACACAATCGCATCGAGCCTAAATGATTCGGTGACATTGACTGCAATTCAGATTTGGCTCAGCTGTTGCGTCAGGCCGAATAAGCGCCGCTGTCGTTAGAATGCCCCGAGACCTCCGGTCGAAGCCCAGACGCCATTAAAGCATCTCTGACTGGCCATCATAAATGATTCATACATTAATCACACCATACTTCCCGCTTTCGATGGGACTGTCCGGATGATGCGATCGTAGTTGTTTTTGTAATTGGATGGAATGGTGTGACGTTGGTTTATGGAATTTTAAGATTTGCTGGTTAGTTTAGTCATCAAATAAATAAATCGCTTAGTTCATTGTATGTATTACTTAATTAACTTATATTATTAGTGTATGAATTATCTAAAAGCTTAAGTGTATTTCATTTGTTAAATATATTTTATATTCGTATATTATCAATAAACTGGCTATGGAGACCGTATTGCTCAGACTAAAATAGTGAATATAACTATCTAACGCGATGTCATTAATTGCCTCTAAAATGATTAAGAATATCAGAATGTTCTTAGGCCGAAACGATTTTATTTAATTAAAAAAAAAAATGTATCGTCTAATCGAAGGTGGGCTTCTGTACTTTTCAAAGCATAATAAATCTTTGTATTAAGTGTCCTGTCTCAGTTGCTTAATCTGGTCACGTAATGCACGCGGTACAGTTAGTTGCTTATTGAAGGCACTTATGAGTCGTTCACCGAGTTCTAACATCAATTATATCAATTGCTCTTATCTGCCGGGTGTTGGCGCGTTTCGTTCATGTAATAACGCCCATGCCTTACTATAGCGTCCTACGACGCATGCGCTGTACACTTCGGTGCGTACACTAGCATACAAGCTCTGAAGATCGCAATCTAAATGTTGAGTAACTTACGTTACGCTCCTCGTTTCCTCAAACAATACTTTCTTCGTGAATTAGATAAGAGAATAAAGTCGATGGAACATATTGGTTTTCGTTTATTATATATCTTACACAACCATTTGCATGCCAGCAAAGCGCGGCTGTCTTAAGATAATAAAAACGTTATGTGTTTACTTTAATTATATAATGAGCAGCGAGAAATGTGCATTTGCAGCGTTTGGATGCACTAAATATCCAAGCGGCGTTCACGTGCAACACGATACGTCTTTCTGCGCGCGCGCACTTTGCGGTCAACTGCGTTGCTCGCTACGGTACACTGATGAATAACCCTGATTTGTATTTGGCTAGAAGTTAGTACAGTTTGTTGTAAAGTAATTCATGTTTCCTACAATGACTGTACGCTGCGGAAAGAACTGGAATTTTCGTCATACATTTCTGGCCTACTAAGGAAGTTTAATCTATGTATTTGGATTTACTAATTATGACTTCAGCATCCATATATCTTATTTAATAGCATGATCTTAGAACCTGACTTTAATTACGTTAAAATATTTTTTTTCTAATTAACCGTATTCCTTTATTGTTTATGGTGAATGTTGCATAATTTACATTGTTTAAAAAATATATGTCTGTGCTATTATGTCGAGAGTTTATTACAACTAATATAAAACAGAATCAGCAGCTTTTGTTCCGTTCTGTGAGTGCCATTAAGCGTCCGGTAATTGCAAAACACCCGTTAAACTCAAAACATTTAATGTTTCCAAAGCCAACTAAATGAATAGACTCGACTTCATGGAATGTCAGTGTTTTGTCGTTAGATGTTACCTGACCTGCTTACTATTTATACGCTCATTTGTTGAAATTTTAATATAAATATTTTAGTTATCAAACATTTCGTCATAATGTGATATTACGTATATTTTCCAGCTAGCGTTATTACGGTGACCACTATCGATGAGGAAATAAGTGTATTTCTGATTGATGTTCCACGATGACGACGCTTCCTCTACATAGAGGTATTGTTTCCTCGTTTTCACTGTTGTCTTACCAGTTCTAAATGGATAGTTGAGATCAGTGATAAATATCTTTCGCATTTGTATACTTTCTTCTTCTTTTCATAGAAATGAGTAATAACTATGTCGCAACTTTCAACGAGTCTTGCTTTTCAATTTACATGCTTTTTGTTTAGATTACAAATCGGTGCTCATCAATCAACCAAACGCGTTTGCTTGCATAAATATTACTGGTATTGGTATTTATTCATGTAAGCTTAATTAAGTCATTTGCATAGAATTACTGATCCATATTGCCAATGAAGCATAACACCCCGTATCGTGAAAACGTGTTTTAACCTTGTTCAACGCGAAGTTTTTTAATACATTTTTTTCAGGCGTAATAGATCTCCTTTGATCAAACCATCATCTGAGCAACAATTACATAAATTACCATTATGATGTAATTAACGACAGCATGCGACGCAATAGCTGTAACAAATTGATAAATAGCGTATTTTACAGCCCATACACGTGATACCTAAGTTGATATTAATTTAGGTAATTTACCTACGTGGTTGATAGTGTGATTTCATAAATGGCTACCTACATGTTTCAAATTTGCCTTGATATGGTCATATCCGTCGTTTAGAGCTGTCTAATTCTCAGGGTCTTGATTCTTTATAGTAGATAGATACTTTAACAATAAGCTGACCAAATGGGACGATGACGGATAATAGGGATGATGACTGCATTAAAAAAATATAATTCTATTTAGTCCGTCAGTTAGATAACACAAAAATACTAGATACATATTTTTTGCTTTATCAAATTAACAAACAATCACAAAAATAAAGAACGTCAAAGTTTTGGAGTGGGGGCTTGCGAGGTCACTATTTAGTAAAAAAAATGTACGAAAATGCGACGTCACGCGGAACTTGAATGCATTGTATCATCGTCAATGTTTGTTTGACAAATAAATAAAAAAATACGTGTTCAATATTTTTTTATATTCTAGTTGACGGACTAACAGAATTTTTTAGTCACCTTGGCTATTAATAACGCTTTTCTCTCTAACCATTCCTTAATCTACAGACCAAACCCAATAAGGAAATCGTAAGCTTAGCCCGTGGTCTCGTTTGGTCACAATTAGTGATATTATGTGCCCCACATCAGCGGCTATTAAGCAACACAATGCCTTTTTGGGGGCTGGCAGATGTCTGTCGACTGCACTCGCGATGCCATTCTCCGCCGACCGAAAAAAACGAAAACAAACCTATCTCTTGGATGAATTGTGCGTAGACCCTTCCCAGATAACGCGACCCAGTTTGTGTAACTTTAATTGGCTTCTAATTATATGTTTAGTGTAAAACAGTAGCGAGCAATTGTGCAACCCGGAACTATTTCGTTTCATTTGCATACTCTGGCCGCTTGGAACTACTTGTAATCAATTTCCTACAATTATGAAGTGGGAAACACCACATACTTACAACGTAAATTCTCCAACGAAATTTAGTGTAATTTGGTCGAACTAATACGTTTTGTTTCGGACCATTGTGAAACATAATGAACCTGCTTGCGAAATCTTTTTGTGTTATGATGACTCCTTGAGAATCGTCTGAGGAAACATATTTGTCTCGTAAATGAATAGGTACTTACCAGCTTGTTGTCATAATGCGGGTGGTAGTGTCGTTTTCACAGTATTTTGTTGACTTATATAGATACTTATTTTTTGTATTCTTCGAGTGCCTATTCTAAGCAATTGTATAATATTTTAGAAATTCTTCGCGAGACTTCACTTGCCTTTTTTCTATGTAATACAGGCTGAGTATAATAGATGTTCTGTTTTATTTTGCTTTATGAAAGCGAGTTTACATTATTATTAACAATAAAACGTTTCTACTATTAACCAACTAGCGGTCAGCCCCGGCTTCGCACGGGTGGACATTTATTTTTTCCGAAGTTATCTTTAACATATAGACATATTGCCCATTTTTTTTAAGTATAAAAATGGATAAGGTATGTTATCCTTAAGAGATAGACATATGCTATCGCGGACTTTTCTGTTAACCTATATAAGATACACATTCCACCGTACATTATTTTGTTTTATTTCAAAGGGTTTTTAGGCAGTGTTTTCGTTGAAAGCTCCCAGGCGGCTTATTTTTTTCGGACGCCTTCGACAAATATCGGTAGATTTTAGCCAATGTATACAAAAAGTTAACAAATAAAAAAAAGGGATCGAAATCAAGCATACATAGGGACAGACAGACAGCAGAAACCAACTTTGTTTTATATACTATGTAGTGATTCCATTCCAGGCATAAATACGTATAATTTTTTTTTTAATATTCAACGAAACGCTCAGCAGATGTAAAATTATTACGAGAAAAGAGGAATTCGGTCTAATGTTACGGCACAATAGACAATAAATCATAATGATGATTTATTTTATGTCGATTATAGCCCTTTGCACTCGGAATACATCTGCCCGCAGTCTCCGACGCGTTTCCGTTGCATTGTTAGCGGCTAATTGGGATTAATTTGTTTCGCACGCTGCAATTCATCAACATGGTGGGTGCAACGGCTCACCCACGCCTCAGAGACAATACAACCCAATGAGCCACTAAACTATCGCCATGTACGGCGCTCGCCGACCCATCCGACTACTCCTACAAGCTCTAACCTCTTAAATTACTGTTTGTAACTAGTATTGATCTTTGTTCGGGAACATAATAAGATATTAATGTTATTGTGTGAGAGAATCGCACAATGCCTTTGTTTGGCACAATGGTTTTATTGATTCAATGTGGCTTAGTAAACAATTGGGCCGTAATGCCATTTGAGGTGACATGTCTAGTTAAAATAGCCTTATTGGTTGATCTTGAAGACTAGATGTTAGACATTACGGATTAATTATTGTATTCATATGCATGCTGGGTTTCCTGATTTAAACTTATGCCTGGCTATCACAGCCCAAATGAGCGAATATAACAGTACTCCAATATTGATTTCCCTCATGTTATAACTAAGTCTGGAAGTCCTTCGTATAAGTTTGTTGAAACAGGTTAATATGCGGGTTATTTCTGACGAATCACACTTTTATCTAAAGCCATAATACATGTCTTCCTTAAGATACATTTTTTATACGTTATCTATATTTATCAGGCGATCAATCTTAACAGATCTAAGCAATATTTTTACAATAAAAAAATAACTTTAGCAGATGCGTCGAATGTATTGCTCAAACCTGGCAGTTTACGAACAGCAAAATTCTGGAAAATTTTGATAAAACGAGTTAACACATCCGGCGCAACTGAAATGGCACAATTTCGTAGCGCAGCGCTATGTTATGTCTGTGTAAACGTGACAACCATTCATTAATTACCAGGCACTACAAAGCGCGTGCAACGGATCAACCCACATCCATACTTTTGTAAAATGCTGATAAACTGAACCGGCATTTTGGCACTTGATATCAACGACATAAGATTTTCGTAAGTCTAATTTTGATTATAGACTTTATGTCGGGGTGTGGCAGTTTGTAGGTCGATAAACTATTGTCTTATCACTCGATTAATGCTGTAAGATTGTTATACATACCAATGCACAGAGAGAAATCCATGATAAACACTAACAATTAAATTAATATTATCGAAACTGTACAACGACCCTGCCCAGTAGCACTTATCTTTTCCGTAATCTCCGCACCAAAACAGTAAGTGAACACAAATGCTTCAATTAAACAAAGCCACCTCGCCTTTAACCTTTGAGAATGTCAACCGAGTTTCGACATGTGCTCGTATCGAGGATTATCCGCGCTAGTACTAGTACGTAATTAGATTGGTTAGTGCTTGTGTTGGGCACATGCACACGTGCATGTCTCTGCGACACAGCAAACGTGGATTTTGGAACGTGACGGGGCGAACGATCAAGCAGAAACTAGGTATTAGTTTTGACGTACAGATACTTTATGGGCGTACGTAAGTGGGAATTAGCATAGCTGGTTATTAGAAGTTAATTAACCATTGTTGTTTGAGGCTCAGTTGTTTATGCAATCATTGTGTTTTCGTAATAGGTAATATGTGTAGTTTTAAAAGTTTATTACTATCTAATTTGATGTCATGAAAGGTCAGGAATCTCAAGGAGCTTTAATAACAACAAAACTGCAAAATGCTCAACAAAACTTAAAAACAAATGATGCATTCCTAAATAGTTATTCCCTATTTTGCGTCGTGTTCCATAGATACATCATTTCAAGTAGGTGCAAAAATAATATCTGCGGCGATGTATATAACTAATGTATCTTTATTTATTCGTGGTGTTTATTATGAGTAAAATAACAATGTTTGCTCGATGGTAACACAAATAGCTTTGTTAATGTTAAGCTACAGAGTTGTAGCCAAGTCTTCGTCAAATAAACACTTTTGCATTAACTCCCAGTTACTTAAGTTTGTCTGCTTTCTCAATATGGTATTAAGGATGACTTAAAGGGCATACCTTTTGAAAGCAAATCAATTGAATAGATGCAGCGTTGTTTTCTTTGGGTCATGGCAAGAAACCTGAGGCTGTGTTTCTGACTCCTTTTTAGGTAGCATTTAAGTGTGTCAATGTGTTGAAATGAAAAAACGTTCGAATGCAAACTGGACAAAATGCTCAGTCGCAATGTTTTCTGAGACCTCATATGCAGGTTTCACTTTTTATTTTATTTTAAATCCTAAAACATCAGCTTCGGCATACTCATGTATGCCGAAGCTGATGTTTTAGCTGATGTGTTGACAGTAGTGCGTTGTCTATTCAGTAGCTCATCGTTCATAAACTTGCTAGTTTATTTCCAAGAAAGTATCGAAAGGAAGAACGTTGAATGAATATAAGTACATACAATAACACAGCAACGTTATTTTTTTGTACCAAATATGTTCGATTTCACGCATGCGGATTGGGGCGGTTCTCGAAACGCATACCTAGTAGTTATCATGCTGTTTCCGTGTGCGTGTGCCAGATTCCACCAATAAACATGAGCAATTTAACACCACACAACCATCGCAGCACGTGTATGTACGTACGCTTCAAAATACGTTTTTAATTCCGTCGAGATTCGTATCAACGTACAACGTACAGTTGCAACATATACCATGATTACAAATTAATTCGCCTAAAGAATTGCTTTCGAAGTCAACGCTGTAACTAATATTCATATTATGCAAATGTAAACAAACTAAAAATGCTAATCAAGAATTCTGCCTAATGCAGGCTGCGTACTGGTAGTTCAATGTAAAAATGTACTAAGAAGTAACGTTTTTCAAGGCAACTCGGTTGCTGGGTGTACGTTGCAGGATGTGGTGCAATATTTTACTGTGGAAGTAAGCAATTTGCCACGAGTGGACGGACTCGTTGCAACCGCCAATTTCATTCAACGTAATTTTAATTATAGGAATGCAGTTAACGCACACACACATATCACTAAATCGTTGACTTGACTTTAAAGTGTCTGAAATTCAATAATGTCTTACTTTTGTTGCGACTTCTACAGTGCCGACATGAATTACGACTTAATGTTGTTATAGTCATCAGCGTCATTTATATCTGCTGTCGATACGTTTCACGAATTCTGTATCTGTATTGCTTAGTATACATGTTTGCCTTATATAGTACCTATCGGTGGGTGGGAAACTGCAATATACCAACTTGACTTAGCTTTCTGAATCACCTAGCGACACCTACGAAATTTTATAATTTGTAGAGAGTCCCATATTCCTGCGTAAAAAGACTGATTGTCGATAGTGAAATCAACGTACCTATCCGATTTTAGATCGAAATTGAACTCTTAACATGGAAAACGAACAAATCGGAGAGTGAAAGCATGCAACACTCCATCGGATCACGTCGCGTTGCCGGCCGCTTCTTTTACTTATTGGCCGATTGTCAACTGTTTGCCAACGCGAGCCGTCGCCATTTCTGGTACACTGCACCCGGACACCCGTGAAATGGCCGTCAAAGGCGCATCGCTAGCCCTCTTTGGTCCATTGGAAGCTATTTCGTCACGAATTAGTGAAAAAACTCGCGAAGATTTCGGCCACTTGGGAAATGGCTAAAGGAAAATACGGTCAAGTAAGAATAAAAGTAAAATGAATGCCGTGCTTCATACTGGAGTCAAAAGATCTAAAAATCCATGACCCGAGTCGGAAAGAGCGTTTTTATGAATCTTCAAAGTTTATATTTTTTGTGTAACGCTGAAGTTGTCTAAAAATTTAACTTGGCTAGGATACTAACAGGAAAGCGTTGAATGATACAAGGTAATGGAATGGAAGGAATCCTTCCCGATTTCAATCAACATCGGGTGATTATTTTGGAATACCATTAAATAATTAAAAGTAGATTTATTTATAAGTAATTGAAGAGAATAGTCTAGAGAATACCAGAATCATTTAAAATAATTAAGTAAGTATTTTATTTAAGTCCAAATTTTAAAATTTTATTTAAATAAAAATTCGATTGTTTATTTGTCGTGGGTTAAAAAACTCGTCACATTTTTGTAATGGGCCTGGATTTTCATTTTTATCTTTGGATATATTTATCGTATGTAAGACCTGACTATAAAATTTTAATAGCATTGTCTCAATAAGGTTGACAAGTTACGATTGCGCCCAGCTGTCGACTCACCAGCGACACTCGACTGACTAGCAGACGTCTTTATCCGAGATTTCTCCAATGGATTTCTCTTTTGAATCGTATATTTCTGTTTGTCAGGTTGTTTTTAAGTAAAATAATTTATTTAAAAAACATTACCGAAATGGAAAAATGACGATTTATGAAAACGTAAAATATTTAATTGGTCATTATTGAACGTTATGCATTATACACCAAGAAATTTGTATCCACTGGAAAGGATATTAAAGCGACGAAATATGAAATTACGTCAAAACAATTTGGAACAATGATAATGGCTGCACGTAAAATATTTTTACGTATTACATACCCACACAATTGCTATATAAAACTTTTTTTACTTGTGTTTTTATCGATCCGTTACTTTTATTATGGTCACTATCAATACTGACTACTATCACATACATATCCATCATGTTTTCAATCCCCTTAAGATAGGCAGAGTTCAAGTAGTACACTTTAAACCATATCATACAAGTATAATATTTTGTTGGATAGACGTAAGATTGTAAAATCACTATTAAATGTCTAGAAAAAAGATTTCTTTGTCTAAAAAGGTGTCGACAGATTGGATAAAATGGGGCTAACGCCATCTACTATACGTCTATGTCAATGTGGCGTGATTTATCACTTTGCTGTCATACTGCGTAGAAGAATGTTCCTTGTTTTGTCTTTTGATAGATAAGTTGTAGAAACTGTGTATAGATTCGACGTATTGAAAATCGGATGAATCCCTTATTCAATATAAGGACTTGTTAAATTTAAAAAGCTTAAAAATATTATTTCTTAATTCAAGACATTTTGAAAATTAGATTAAATTTTAATTTTCGCTTTAAATAAAGTAATTATTCACCTTAGAATTCTTTCGATTTGTAATTTTAGTTTCCTCAATTTGGTGAAGTATTCAAATGTATTCTGTGTTTTATTTATTTGGTAAACCTCTTAGCTCTAGCCGGGCAGTTTTTCTTCTCACGCGATAAGTCGTCGCCATCTCGCCTAGTGTTTCACCACCATTCCTGCGATGTTGTATTGCCGTAAAAGTAATGTGGTCTTCCTTTACTTAACCATCAATATCATCGCGAGAGTGATGCACGATGTCATTGGAACTTTTATTGGTTTATGCGATTTAATGGTCTAGCAATGTCACACGGCAATTATTAATACAGTCAGGTAGTGTAGTATAACTACTTAAGTAATGTGGGCGTTAACATGTGCATTTGTTTATTGCAAGGTTTCTTTTCTATTGCGCGCTGATATTGGCCCGCCTACTACTTCGGCTAAATGCAAGCCAGTACAATCATAATAATTATTGACTGGGTTTGCATTTTGCTTATGACTTTGCAACTAGTCAAAGTTAAATTCAAAGTCAAAATACTCTTTATTTATATAGGTTTGAAATAAACACTTATAAATCCTCAATTCAACAAGAAAATCAACTAGTAATATGAATCTACCACCGGTTCGGAATGTTGTTTCTACCGAGAAGAAACCGGTAAGAAATTAGTAGTTACTCTTTTTAACAACATCTTTTACAAGGCTGTATAGATCATATTTGCCTCTGAACCATGTCATGAAGTCGGCTTGTCAGACACCAAAATATAAAATAACGATGTTTACAAAAATAAAGCATAAATTAACCAGACCAGAGCAGACCAGTCCCCCAAGGAAATGTTCTATATCTGTAATCCTTTTACAAGCACACAAAAAATCTAGAAATGTCTGCAATCAATTTACTTTCTATGCCTCTTGTGGATCTTGTATAGGCTTCGATCATTTAAACTGTCGACTTCATACAAAATAGTTTCATATAAGCTTGTTAAATTGTTAATCTTAATGAACATTAACTAAATCGAATGTACCTATTTTTTTTTGTTTAACCCCTAATCATGCGTTATTTTCGCAGAACCTTCGCACTCTTATTAGCTCAAATTGTACGGCAATTTGCTTTTTGCTCCCGCGCTCTGAGCTTTTTTTCTTATTTACATGGTCGAATATAATGTGTTTCCTATTTTTTTTACCCTCCTCCACATTTTGATTACTACGTTTATTGTAATTGTAACATAGCCGAGGAGTGCTGGCCACTGATGTAATAGCAAATTAAATGTCCATTCTCAAATCTGCTAGTTACGAAATAATTATACCTGCCATAGTTTAGATGGATTAACTAGGTACAACAAAACGTCCATTTCTGTTTAATGCTTACTAGATAATTTGATTTTACTATTATTTAAGAATGTATCTGGCATTTAAAATGTAGGTTGCATTAAATGGCATTGTTTTTTTAAAACAAAAGAACCACTCAAGATTTGCTTTCGAGATGGACAAGTGTATTAGAAGCTTTATGGTTTATTCGGCAAACAAAAAAATTTAAACACAACAGAATCATTTGGGTCGTGGCAGTAATTGTTTTTTTGCACAATCTCAGCTTGGAATTTGTAAATAGTCCATAACGGTGATGTTTGATTGGCGCATCGAAGACGCCTCTGAGTGACGTGACCCTAAAATGTAATGTTACGAAATAGTGACAAAAATTGCTCTTTTGTTAACGTTGCATGTAACCATACAAATGTTACTTCACTTTTTTCTGCATTTTACCTTTGTTACTATTTACATTATCGACTGTTGCAAGTCTGATTGTTGTCTCCCACGAATGCGATTGCATTGTGCCATTGCAGGTGCTAAGGAATGACGTATGGCATATGCAAGATTTATCGTTTGTTCTTTGCAGACTTCGTTTTGAATATTATATTATTGTTTCATCTAATATTGTGAAATTTCACATTTGATAGCAGTTACTCGTGGCTGTAAGTTGTGTAATAATAGGATGTTATTTATGACTTACATTTGCAATTAACTGTTGATGCAATTGTAATATTTGTTTGTTTTATAACTTTAATAAGTAAGAACACAGATGACGAATGGAGCTCAATTGTGATATATTGTTTTAATTATATCTTAAAATATGATTATGTCTGTATACTTATGCAGATCGCGGGACGCACGATTGCTGTAATATACCGAATTCTACACGGTCGGTGGCACAAAGGTTTTCTTTATTACATCTGCATAAAGTGTTAGCATGTAAAATTCAAAATGATAAAATATGATATTCTATAAATTTCTAAACTGCACAATGTTTCGAGTGGAGTGTGATAGTGATCAATACATTGTATTGTTGAATTGGCAGCGGAATATTTTCTAATTAACCGGTTCCACGTCCCATGCCGGCGGCGCACTGCGCGCAGTGTCCCCGACATGCACAATTACACACCAAAATGTATTGCTGGCGCAAGTGGCCACCTGCGCGGGATAGCTTTCCAAAAGCGATTTGCTTTCTGTTTTCTTCATCTACCATCTATTATTTCTGTAATTTGGTTAAATTTAGAATTAACTTTTTACGAGAAAGTGTCATAAATTCATAACGAAAGCGGCGGAGACCAAGTTCCTTTTTGTTTGAGTTCTTTTGTCTTTGACCTAAACGGTAACTGCACACTCTCACTAAGTACAGCAAGCTCATTGGTTTATTTTTATATTCATGTGTAGACAGTAAAAAAAAATCATTTTTGTCTATTTCTAATAACACCATAGTGAAATTTACTTTAAGATTGTGTGAAAGGTGATATAAGTTATTAAGAGACAGGACAGAAAAAAATATTAAATCACCCCCAGACCTGGGAACTGGTCAAAAATATGATGGAGAAAAATACGTAACTTTGTAAGCAATTACCGCCATTGCATGTGTCTGAGGCTGCAATTAAAAAGTGATATAATAATCAAGTACGGCCGAGTGTGTTCGCCGGAAAATAGCCGGATATTCGATAATAATTTTCCGGTATATTGTCTAGAATCCTTGCCCTTATTCACATAACTATTACGCTGAACGCTGCGACTTGCTAGTTTATAATAACGCATTATGATATATGCCGTGATCGTGTACGGTTAGAAACGGTGTTGCTATTGGATGAACTGGCTACCCAACTGAATTTTAGAAATAGAAATATCTTTATTGATGTAGGCCTTACAAAAGCACTTATGAATAGAATACAAATAAGTGATTTACCGCCAATTGATGGAATAACTGTAGGAAACAACTATACAATAAGATTAAAGAATATTTCTTTCATTTAAGCTACGAAGTTATGACATCGATTGCAAAATTCACTTTTAAGAGTCCGAAATTATCTTTGAGGGTAACACCTATCACTTAATTTAGTTTAAACCAGACTTGTTGCTTTATACTGAATTGAAAACGATTTATACGATTGGTAATTCTTCCGTTTCGTAAAACAGTTCATGAGATAATTTAGAGACGAATGATAATAATAATCTTATAAGTGTAAGCCTGACGGTTAAAGGTTTAGTCACAATAAATTGCTCATAAGAACATTTTTATCTTATGTTATCTTGTTGCAATATTTCTCCACAAAAATGTCTATCGCGTAGTAAAATAAAATAAATCGAATAAAAATTTTATAATTTACAGAGAGCCGTTTAGGGTTCTACTTCAAAAATATTACGATGTAAGGTGGTGGTAAAACAAAAGCTGGCAACTCGTTCCAAACAAATATAATAAGTTATTATGAAAATAATGAATGAGTACCCGTGAATTTACTAACGGTATCATAATGCGGACTCTTCGTGCCTCAGCATCTGGAGCATCCATCAAGCAAATGGACGTGTAGAATTTAATTATTATAATTTTTTATCCACATTCGTGCGGCAAAATGTGGTCATAAAAAGCAAGATGGGTGCAGAAAAGAGAGGTCGACTTGAAGTGTTAAGATTAAACAACGCACGTGCTTGCCGCGAGATCAGATAACTCTGAAGAGTCTCAATCGATGGCTCTAGATAAAGATGTATTTTATCACTTGGTGTGTCAGTTTTATTTACGTTGTGGTTTTTCCACTGAGACTTAAGATAAATTAGATTTCCTTTTATTGGTCTCACTTCCTCGTAATATTATTATTTAAGTTTGCTACATTATTTGTAGTTATAATGTAAACATAACCGTTTTGGTAAATTATGTATTACCGCACCGTTATGTAGTCATGTTTAGACATAGTGTTATTATGATTACGTGTTGAATATCAACAGTTAGCTGCAAAAGCACATACCATTAACCACATTTCACTCCAACCTTCACTCGTACCGTCGTTGTGCCTTTGACGTACGTCGAATTAACGTGTATCTCGGTTTTTATGATACGTGATTTATCAATCATTGTTGTCGGCCCCGGCGAGCCTCTACCGTGACGACTTGCTGACTTGGCATAATGATTTAAACATGGTGTATTGTATAGTTTTTTTTATTCATTACAGCTTGTTGTATAATCCCAATCTTTGGTTTTTTAAACAATGACGACAGTGATTCGTTGTTGATATGAAAATTGCTTACTGTTATGTATAAAATATACCTATGTGATTAATTGATTACGTATATGATTGGACACCTTATGCAAAGCAGCCGTTGCATTGTAAGGAAAAAAAAACGTTGAATCGCTTGGCTATCCTAAAATGAATGACCGTTTATTTCGCCCTCGTTAATCGAATACACTTGTAAGTACTAAAATGAAAACAAATTATAAGGCTTACGTCACGATTAACTTACAACACTGTCGAAAAACACTCGACAGAAAAGCAAACTCATTTTAGAAATCACGAGTGTTCATATTAAAATTTTTATGCCGATCCAACCGTTCGCGGGCTAGACCAACTTCCTCGCAGTCATGATTACAACGTGTTTATGAAAGTGTCATTATGTTATGAATGAGAGCCCGTAGTCCACACATACAATTGTGCATGCGTCCATAATTTACATATTGTTACGTCTCGCCGAGTGAAAATAAACAATTGGCAGATCCGGCAGTCCCAGCGACTAATCATCGGAGCGCTCCCACCTTAATGTCATAGCGCATTAGTGAACGGTTATAATAACACACGAGCAGTGTTTAACGAGATATGCACGCGGCCTTGCGCTGACGCAATTCTAAAGAAAGTGAAACTATGAAATCGCCACCAAAACGCCGACGGGTCGTTGAGTAAAAAGTGTGCTTTTTGCGGTGGTTTGTCAACAGCAAACAGGCACCCGGTAATTACCGCGGCAGCGCTTTCTCGTGCCTCCACCGGCTACTATTGTGGCCGCAACTAGTTTTAGTTAATAGTCGAATCGTCGGGAGCCGGTCCCGACGATTCGACTATTAATTTAATATAATGTGCCGAGGAACACGTAACTGTCAGAAGGTCCGCTGACCGGTCGACTTTTTCTGTATCCTAGATTCTTTGGACTGGTATGTGCGATAAATCTTGGTGCACTCGCCCTCCTTGACATGCAAGTCGGCTTTAATATGCGCGCGCGTCTAGTAATGTAAACAACGCGACTTGCTACTTCAAAGACAAGCTTTGCGTCTTTGTTATATAAATAACTGGCGACCAGCCTCTACTTCGTAAGATAGATTAGATGCGTACAGACACTTCAGCCAATTTGCAATGTTTATAAACCAAGCACATTTTCTTACCTTACCTTTCTAATGAATGATCCATTAGTGTCAAATCTATTAAACCCTATGAAAGTCCATACGTTTTAGCGTGAGCAGACGCGACGGGGAACTTGTTACTAATAGTTAAAGGTATTTTGTAATGTCGGCTGTAATATTTAAGGTTTAATTTAATGTGAGAAATCAAGATAATTCCTCATGTTCACTATTGTTTAAATGTTCAATCTACATTTTATTAGCCGCCAAGTTCTGTTCGAGTCAAGATTGCAAGATTTTTTGCTTTAGAAATCTAATGGCGACGACCTTTTGCTCTCTGAGAAGTTCTCCTAACTAGTCTTACCTTGACTCTGACTTTAATAGTAGTAATTAAACTAAGCTAACTGACCAGTTTTGCTCTGTCAGGTACAGACACAGTCTTTGCAGTTTTGTGTACCTATTTATATATTTATTATTCATCGTTTCTATATTATCTACAGTAGTTTCGAAACATCTATTCACTCTCCTATTTTCATATATTATTTGTTATTGGATAAATTCTCGTGTAATATCGTGATTATCTTTCCTCTTATTGACCATCACTGTAATTAAGGGCGGTGTACTGAGGCCAATATAATTATATTTTTATATTACAGTAATTTCTCTTTTGTGTTAAGTTGTTAGATTTATGATTTGGCAATAGTACTATTTAATTTATCTTGAAGTTAAACGACAGCAGAATTATCAACATGGACGTTTCTCTTCAGTGTTATCGATTTCGATAAGATTCAGCTGTTTATTGACAAAATGACATTCCTGCACGCAGCCAATTGTGCGAGCAAGAGGGAAACATAATTAGTCATCTCGATAATAATCAGCATTGTGTTTTCGATAGCTTGGTTTATTAATATGTACATAGAACTCGTGTTTGTATCAAACGTAGCATGATTTGCAGTCACGTGTATGCCTCTATAAATTTCACCACGAAGGTCAAACGGGAAAGGGTGAGGAATCGGCAGGAGGTATCCTGATACTTTTAATCAATAACTAAAATAACATTTTATATTATGTACTTCAATACTTGTAATTCTATGTACAAGATTTGCACACCGCAATCTATAAATTTCCGCGCCGAGCTACCAATAATAAATCCTATGGTTTTAATTAGTTTAATAATTTCTGAACAGAAAATATTGACAATGGAATCACTTAAAATAAGCAAGCGAATCAGGAAGACATAAAGATGAAAATAGTTCTTAGAAAATAAAGAGAAGACGGAGACCACACACAATTAGGATAATAGCGGCTCAAGTAAAAAACGGTCGATGAAACCATCATCCGTAATTTGTTAACTAAGTTATAAGTGATTCAATCTGAAACAAATCACTTATAATGTCTACTCTTCAAGAAATGAAAGTAAAATAGCCAGCAATTTTACTTCAGTCAGCATAAACGTTATAGCTCAATCGTGCCAATAATAGCAGTGATTTCCAATTTACAAGTGAAATTAACTGTTGCAGCCTCGGATGCTGTTTGTGTGATTTGGGCTCTCAAACAACCGCTAAAATTTGCGATCATTAAGACTTGCCTCACCAAAGAGGTCCGTGATTAATGCAACACCTGTATTTAGGTTTCGCAGTTTCGCGATGTTCGGAGATAAGGAAAAGCTGACTGACAATACCTAAAGGTCGAGGCATATGGACTTTTAGAAAAATATTGGTATTTTGCACCGCTCTTCATTAAGTATTTTTTGCAAAATAACAAATTTAAGAGATTCGTCCCTGTAAGAGATGTGATAATTTATAGTAACTTAAAAAAGGCTACAGAAAAATTGGGTTAACGAATCCGTATAAGAGCAGTCGTTAGCAGCTGAGAGTATGTCAAATGCTCTTTTTTAAAGTAATGAGGTCTATACGTAACAGAGGGATAGAGGCACAATGGCTGCTACTGGCCTTAATAGCTTCTTGTATGCGCCTATTGTCGAACCTACGCACAAAAATAAATTTGTGCCGTTCAATACGAACGATCGTGACAAATCTTTGTATTGGAAGTCAACAGATGAACAAGCCAATGCCTCGTGAGCTGATTAAATTTTATAGGAACTACAGCTATTTATTACCAAGCGTTGTAAACGAAGTGATGAGATTTTAATCATGCCATTAAAATATACAACCTCCCACGTCCACTACATAAAATGTTCATTAAAATCAAGATTTCCCTTGATACCTCCGCAACTTTCAACTTTTAGCTAAAAAACACAGTTCGTGGAAACACTCGTAACAGCGTTGACCATAAGCGTTTTTTGTCTTGTGCGGAACACAAAAAAGTTATTTAGCAATAAGGTTTTATAATGCAACACGCACAATGGTCGAAGGAAGAGAGACTGTCCGGGCGCGCGCACTCGGCCGTGCCGCAATTTTCCGCTCAGGAACACGGCGACACTGTTTTGTTTCGTACTCACTACCTACGTAGGTACCTACTCAGGTTAACTGCTACTTACATGTACTCCATTACATACCGCGTGGCGGTAGTAATTTATGTTTTTGTGTTTATTCCTTTTGCCTTGGACATTGCGACGCTTCGAATACTCGGGTTAAAAGCGTTTATTTTCTACTGAGGAAGTTCTAGGACGTCTATCTTTACGAGCCTGTGATTTAACTGCGCTGCACATTCTAAGTTTACTTCAAAAATCTATGTTGGTGGACCTCAATACCGCATACCATTTATATAGGCTTTTAAATATCATTGCGTGAGTAAGTTATATGTGCTATGGTGTGCGTGAGTGTACTGATACATCCTAATAAAGCTTTTAAGTGGTTGAAAATTATTGTCTTTTACAATAGCTACTTTTTTACATTAGACCGATTTTTTGTTACCTCACATTTATCTGATCATTCGGCGTCATTATATCAATTAAGTTATTTACTTTACGATGATACGCTACGCTCAATTATTAACGAGTTATTTTGCGATGGACACGTGAACAAAAAATAGATAATGTGTTTCAATGGTAGGCTTTACCGATTCTCATGCTGTCAACATCCGTCTTGTTATGCCGCGTGGCTCGCAGGGCAGGTCAACAGGTTGCTATTCGAGTTAATCATTTGATTGGATTTGCAGAAAATTGCTTTAACATTGGAAGTGGCATTTGTCACGAACGCAACCTCGTTGCTAATGCCAGTTTTGTACCAGTTTACTGGGTCAGCGCAGTGTCAGCTGCGATGTCCTCGTGTGACCCGACCTGGTGTGCCATGTCATGTCACGTTGGGATGACTGATGACACTCAACTTGTTTGTGTGTTGTGTTATAAATGAATGTATTGCATGCGAATATTGCAAATTAGAGCTTATACTCGTATACGTGTCAGTTCCACGGTAAAGATTATTATAATTTTTATAAATTTCGCGCATAATAAAATAAAAATAAATTCTCCAGACTGACACACCACTTCCCTAGGTCCAAACTAAGCTTATAAACTTGTGCTATGTATACTTGGTGAACAGATAGACATACTTGAATACGTTTTATAAATCCATGACTCAAGTGCAAATGTCCATGTTCATCACGCGAAACATTTTGTCCCTAGCGGGATTCGAGCCTGCGACTCTTGGTTTTGTAGCCAGGGTCTCTGACCACTCGACCAACGGGCCTGTCATACGCGTGTTTTTGTTTTTGTTTACGTATTGCTATAGTATATAGCAAAACGTCTCGTGTCTGATGCTAGGAATTACTAAAGGTTAAATACCATCAGATCTGTGAAAGTAGCTAAAATATATGTGAAAACCACTAAAAGACAATTGCGGTGACGGAGAATGTAAACTTAAATGTTTCTATTGGCGGATTTCACTTCGCATATACCCGTACCTGTAGTCACAAACATCACACGACTCATGTCTAGTTTGATGATGTATTTACATTCTACCATACATAAACAATTGTTCTGTATCCTTAAAGAATATTAAAGCTTACACATATGATGCAGCGAAAGTTATGCTTTCGCTGCATCATATGTGTAAGCTTACAAATCACACACGAATATCAAATCTTCGTGTGATGTCAAAGTCACACAAACATCTGTCTTTAAGAAGTTTCGATTCGAAAACCAAGCGAAGCGGCCCTCTATAATACTAATAATTATGATTGCCCTTGGAAATATTTGTTTTCCGCCTTTCTTTTGTGACTAGGACTTATCCAGTAAACCAAGTGGCCAGTCTAATAACACTAATAGAGACAGTATTAATAGTAAAGCGCCAAAACATTCCTCTACGATAAATACGGGGGTGTCGACAGGTGAGGGTGTGGTCTGTGCATGTTAACATTGTGCAGTGCATTTGTTAATCGATTGTGTTGTTTGTTGCAGACGGGCGGTGCAGACAGCGCAAGCGGCGGCTCGGGGGGGTCGGGCATGGAGTGCATACAGCTGCGCTCGCCGCCCGGACCCTTCCATTACCTCATCTCGGAGCAGGCTAAGTCCTTCGTCGCTCTACAGGTAAATATACTCGCAGTAATGCAACCCTAATATGTCGTTGTAGTGTTAGTTAGCTGGGCGTGCTATACGCATTTTTTTTTTCAGTCCAAGGGTATTGGATTGTTGAATGAAGATAAATTGTTTTGCAAAGCAATGCACTTAATTCCATCACGTAAATTAACAAATCACAAGTCATTAATTATGACAGACGTGGAAGGTCTTAAGTTGCTAGTAAACAGTAAAGACCGAGTATTGTATTAGGTAAATATAATTGCAAAGCTAAAAATATCAAGTAGATTGCGAAATCTACTTGATATTTTTAGCTTTATTTATTCCAGCGATGGAATAAAGATAATTTGTATATCTTTAATTATCATTGCATATGGACATTAAGTTATCTCATTTCAATTGAGATCGTTAAATTTTGACTAGGTATCTAAGTCATCACACTCATCACTGAGAAATAACTATATAATTTTATTAAAAATAAAATGAACGTTATCTGATTATGATCTAAAGACTTATAATTCGTGGCTGACTACTATGTGCAGTATTTTTATACCGTTAATGCTGTTGTGCATTAGCGGGCACCTTGACCTGCGCCGGCCGCAACCAATATCACTCGACAAGTATCTTCGAACACATTCAACTTTTCTTATCAGTGACGTCACGCGACCGACCACGATTAATTCTGGTTTACGTGGCTGCCCTAAAGTTTCACCGAGATCAAACTGTTAGCGTCAAACCTCTCAATGACCCGCTAAACTACACGTATCAGCACGTGACAAGTTTAAAGCCTCGCTATTCACTGGGGACATGTCGCAAGTCGAGTATCCGCTTGCGCGAATTTTCGGACCGTTTTCGCTTTGACATTGTCTCCAGACGTTTTTATGTAACGTTTACGTGACTTGTGAAATTTTGCTCCCTAATTATAATAATTCGACATACGACATATGTCGCGAACATGTGCGCCTATAAACATAAGATAAATGAACAACAGAAACACAAAACTTCGCTGTAGCGCAAAAATTCGATTCTACTTACACGCATTTTAAGGTATTTTTGTAATTTATGATTAACGATTAGAAAACGATGTTTAAAGCTTAAAATAGAATGAAAGTGACGATTTTTAGCGAAAAATTTCACGAATAGTTTCATAATTAATGTTTAATTTTGGTCTGTTTGTGAATGATTTTTCTGTACGGAGAAATCGTATCCATCGTATCATTCGAGTTCTTAAATGTTGGCGTATGTGAAAGTGGTCATGGATTTAATACATTCCGAAGAGATTTATATACTACCGTCAACGTTATTATTTCAATCCGTACTTATATAGATAATTGATAAGTATACAAGTATTAGATTTTATCTTCAAACATTTTAATTAGATAATATATTCGCCGATAACCGCGTTCAATGGCACATTCGTTCATTAAAGCCCGCAGGAAATGGAAAATAGTTGTATGCCTTAACCAGCAAACCATAACGAAAGTTCTAGTTATATAAAATGCTCTACATCACACAAAATGTATCTTTTATCACTGATCATCTTCACTGCGCAGTGCGTACCTATTGTAAAACAAAGTCAGCTGCTTATGTACATCGTTCTGTTTCAGTTAATCTCAACGAATGAATTAACTGTTTACCTCTTGGATGCTGCGTGCATACAAAATGTATACGTTATGAGTCTGGAGCATTGTTGTTATATTTATTTTACCACAGCTATTCTATGTTGAATAGTAGGTAATGATAGAAATGATAATTAAGATTCACGGTTCGAATCTTACATATTACTTGTCTTAGCTAGATTCTGGGTATTTTTGAAGAGGATCTTCTCTTCACCAGTCTCTGGGAGTTAATGATAGCTAAATAAAATAGACAATTTGTTTACATGAGTGCATAATATTTGTTTACAGCTATTTTGCACAATATTTTTGTTCCATAGCCTCTTATATGCATTTTCGTTATAGCAAAGTACTGTAACTACTTAAGTGTGTAGGTACTACTCCACTGGATTCCAGAGGACTCCCAGCCACATCTCCTAACGCCTTAATCCTGTTATCTGCTTTTGTGGATCCTTTGTGCGTCGACATAGCTTCTAAAGGTCAATATAGAACACTGTGGGAGTCATAACTCCGTATCGTTATTTTATTGATAAAGATTAAGCAAAACTTTATCTTCTAAGATTGAGCAAAAGCTTAAACAAAAAGTTTTCGAGTTCAAGTACTTGATATGCTATTTTTAGCTTTTATCTAGTAGATAAATAATGAGGAGTTTATAGTTCCTTGGACTCTGCCTACCCTTTCGGGGACTACAGATATGTATTGTACATATGTTAAATGATGATGATCAATCCACAGGAACTCCAGAATGAGGTCGGCGCCTTGCTCGAGTTTCGCGATCTCGTCATCGAGACATTCCCGAACCTCCGGTCCAAGATGCCGCCGTCGACGCCGGCCAGCGGCACGCGCCGCGACTGGGAGCCCGGCGTGCGTGTGCGCCGCAAGCTCGCCGGCGGCGGCGGCGGCGACTCCACCCGCGCCAAGCCACAACCCTCCGTGCAGGTAATTAACACACATATTTTAAGGAATGTTTGACCACTTGGTCCAGTGGCTGAAGACCCTGGACTTGAATCCCAATGCCGCGGTTACAAGTCGAGAGGTTAATGTTCGTATGATAAACATGGTTATTTGGCCTCTGGGCCCATATGCCTTATATATGCATATGTATGTAATTAAGTATATTTATCAATTACTTAAACTAACTGGTGATGTTTTTGACCGATATACAATATCCTAACATATGTTCCCGCTGTGTCAGGACTCCGGTTTCAGCACGGAGACGTCGTGCGGCAAGGACGCGCACTCGTCGTCGGCGTCGGCGGCGCGGCCGCGCCCGCTGGAGGACGAGTTGTGGGCGCTGCTGGACGTCATCCAGCGCTAAGGGCGGCCGGCTGCGCGACGAGGCGGAGCTGCTGCGCGCCGAGCTGGACGACCGGCCCGCGCCCGACACCGCCGAGGAGTCCTTCGCGAGAGCACTCTCTGGTATTGCATTTACTGTGACT